>JBBPUC010000209.1:0-27238 GCA_038094375.1 Tubosaeta aff. heterosetosa | reverse complement strand
TACTGTTCTCATGTGGCTATCGTTATCAAGATCAACGGCAACGTTCACGTAACGCCATATTTCTCATCATATTTGGCCACCAAGGATACATTAAACCGATAAAATATGCACCAGGGGCCACGCACACGGCCAAATGGCAGACCCCGAGCCATCTCCTAACTGCTGGTATGTATATTTAAAGTGCCACGCGAGCTAGTACGATCGTCAGCTAGACGTCGTGCTCCGGGAAATACAACAATACCTCAACTTCTTCATCGGCCTGCTAGACTCTTTGAACACACATGATCGCTTGGCCAACTCCGGGGCATCGTGCGTCGATCCCGATCCGAGCAGCACCTTCCCGGTCGCTGCACGCACGCAGCATCTCATCGGGCGCACTTGGTGAGCCCAGAGACCGGGAGGGTGCTGTTAGAACCGGCGACGCACAAAGTCTCGGAGCTCCCCAAGTCCCAACCAAAGCACCCGCTGGCTGATAGGCGTTAGTGACGGTTATCCAAATACGCTTTACGATCGCCTACCGCACGCGTGCACCCTCGACTGGAGGCTAACCCGCGCACGACATCTCTGGCTTGCCTCGTGCGGCCCTCGACAACACCTGCACCCGACCAAGACACCTTTGAAAAGACGAACCATAGAATGGGATGATCAACTCACGTTTGGTCATGTCAAGTGGCGCGGAAGCGCAACGGCTCCATCATGATCAACAGGGGTGGTATGGCGTTCCAGAGCGCAATCAGGAGGCGACTTGCATGACAGGATTTGCCAACATACAACATGCGAGTAGAAAATGGATGTGGCGCAAGGACAAGAGGGACGAGCAGCACTGAGGGGTGTTTTATACAGCACACAACGCACGGCAAATTCCGGCAACCAATTGGATTTATGTAAGCTGAGTACATTATTTAACTAAATTGATACAACTTGAAGACTGAAGTACTGATACAGGACACATGCAGCGTATAAATAAATAGCAAGGCGCGTCAGAACATGTAAAACTCCTTGTGGGCGTCGAGGACAGATTGGTCCCAGCCTGGGACGCCTGCGTCGACCATCCACTCGGGGCACATGGATCCCTCTCTGCCAGTTCGGGTATCGGGTAAAAAGCAGTCCGTATAGAAAGGTTGGGGATTGTACTCCACTCGACGCTGGTCCGGGTTGGTATAGTTCTGCTCGTACGTCGCCAACCAGTTTGGATCCAGTGTGGGGTCGTTAAGGCTGTTTAGGTCCATTCCTTGCGCGGAGGTAACCGCAGCCCCACGAGTGAGGATATATGCGTTATATATGGATGCGTCGAACGGATCCGCTGGAACTGATCGCGCCCGAGGACCCGCATTTCCTAGCCAAGTAGGATAGTTTCCAGACACATCAAAGGAAGTTGCTTGGACAGAAGTGCTCGTGGACGCGTTCGAAGGGCCCGCTTGTGCAGACTGTACATGCGCATCCCATTCTTCCCAGGGATGTGGTGCGTGATCGTATGATGTACGCAAGGAATCTGCTTGTATTGGCTGCACGTTCGCGTTTCCTGGCCAATAGAGCGTAGGGCCGTTTCCAAATGCGTCGGAGGGCTTCAAAGGCGCAAGCGCACCCATGCTTCCTCCCCAGTAATCATTACTAGACGCGTCCCAAGACGCTGACTGAACATGCCCAGTCCCCGCGCAAAGATGCTCCACGTGGTCGGCGTTCAAAAAGTCAAAGGCATCCAGTGCTTTGGGTGGCACATGGGTCTCCACGTCTTCAGACCAACGGTGGTCGTTTGGGTACGTGTCCAAGGCTTGCGGTGACTGCGTATAAGCAGCTACGTTCGCTAACCATTGACGGAGCGAGTGGTCGTCACCGGACGTGTTGGAGTCGGTTTGCTTTGACCGCGTATGATCATCCGCATCGTCCGGCAAGGGGTAGACGATCGAGGAATGCTTTGGCTGCGTGTGACCATCCACATTGTCCGACGAGGGACGAACGGTTGAGGAATCCGGTGGGAGTGATGCAGTCGCAGTACTACCGCCGGAGTTTTCGCGGGCGGTAGAGCTAGATGCAGAAGGCAGTTGGCTCGCTGAGGTAGAAGGGACATATTGGTCTGGCTCAAGGGGTGCAGACGTGCGGTCGTCCTGTCCGGAGAGAGGAAAGAGGGTGGTTGGGCCTTGTCCATTCCTTGCAGGTGCATGTCTATGGACTTTCTTTCGATGCTTCGTCAGTGCAGCAGGATCATTTGTCCTAAACCTGCAGGGATTTTCACGGGTTCCAACCCCGAATGCATTAACAACGACATCCACATGAGTACAGTGGTAAGGCTTTTCACCAGTGCTAGAAGACAAAGCGTTCAGCATGGAGAGGTGTAGACAAGATCATACTTACTGTATCCCGATATGTATCCCGAGGTTCTTCTTTTGAAGAGTAAAAAAAGTGCAGTATGGGCAATAAAAGACGCTATTGATTGTCACGTTCGTCAGGGGCCATCTCTCCAGAGTAGCTGCACAAACCTATTCGGGTCTTTATGAACAGCAACATGTTTTTTCAGCTCATAGGCCCTTACAAAGACCTTATTACAGCCGGCAATCGTGCAAGTGAAATTCTATAGCACGTCGGTCAGTGTCCTCTATGCGTCAAGAGAGAGTGGACAACAAACTTTTGGCATGGTGTCTGAGTAGATGTAAAGAAAGCTCTTTGGTGCGATAGGAGTATGTTGGGGAGCAGAGGATGCGTCCGGACGAGGGTTTATATCCCCCAGGAGTCCAATTGTTCGACGAATCGATATGATGTGGAGGGCGGCATTGACATTGTCCAACTCGACCTAAGCTCAAAACGGGCAGGTGCTTGGTGGACTTGTGCGCGAAACCCGCAAGCGTTTACATCCCGTAGGTGGACCTGTCATGCACTCTAGGCAGACAAAGCAATGCTTCCAGTCCACACGTCCTGCGTTCCAAGTGAGTGAGCGTATAAAATACGGTTTTTATCGATAAAGTCGCGCAGTTGGCTCACCGTTCCGCTCCCTTTGCAGACTATTCGCAATGTCTTCATGACCAGTCGAAGGAGTGGCGGTCAAAGTTAGTATAAAGTCAAACACGATAGATTTCCATATTTGGATTGCTAAAGCGTGGTCATGACACAGCCACAAAACGCGAAACATGACTTGCACAGGATTTCCTAATAAACTTCGAGGCCTTTCAGTGATGGTTTCTCGTCAGCCACCAACATTCGGGAGGTAAATGGTTGCTCAGTCTCAGATACTCTTCCGCTTCATAGTCAACATCATATTGGGCTCTTAACCCTTCGTGCCACTCGCCTGTTCCTTTGTTCCTAAAATGTCCATCTAAAACTGTATCATGATGCAACCAACCTGTCAAAATCAATCCATCATTAGCTCCAGCCGCAGCTTCCAAATCGCGTAAATCTTGCACAGGAGCAACGAAGTGGACCGCAAACCAACACTCCGTCGATACCACAGTTGACGTACATGGCATTCAAGAGCACCACGAGAAACTATATTATGCGCTACGAGTGAGTCGACGAGCGATTCTTTAGTCTCCGTTTTCCTCGAGGGTTTTCAATAGGCCGACAAATATGTAACGTCACGTAAACAAAGCCGTGGCCGATCCCGAATTAACCAGGCCGTAGAGCGGTCTCGGGGACGGCCGTTTTCCATGGTAAAGGGTTGATGTGTGTCCTCCACAAGCTCGGCAAACATGTCGGCGACGTACAGGGCAAAAAAATACAGCCAAAGGCGACCTCTGCTCAAATGATTGTGGGGCAACAGTGGACGGCCAAGGGAACATCGCAACGTACGTGAGCTCCCTCTTTTTCCCAGCCATAGCATCAAGAAGCCCGATCATGGGGATCAGGCGGCCTACGTCTCAAGATACACTTTGCTCGGGGGTCGTACCGGTCCGATAGACGTCCTAGTCTCGGCTACATTCGCAGAGGCCGCCGTCAGTGCGGAGGAGAAGACCAAGTGGGTACCAATCTGGGCATTTGTTTATATCCTTTTTCTGGGTCAATCAAAGTGCCCTGCCGGACCATGCTTGCGCCATTGGTTAGATTGCACCTTCATTGCGCCCAACGAATGATGCGGGTGTACCCTTGCAGTGATAGGTGATGATGCGAGAACGTTGGCTCCACCGCGAGTGCCCTCAAAGTGCTCTGGAGCTGCGATGGGTACACCTCGCCGCCCAACACATGTGTGGGATCTGGGCTCGAACGTACGTATGAGCAAATGTCATGGTAAAGCGATAACAGGCACATGAACACAGGACCCCAAAAGATGTGAGCGGGTGTGCTTCTGTCACTGCGTCCGCGTCCACAGAATCATTTCATTTGGGTGCGTCGAGTTGCGAGTCGAGGTGATCGGTGTATCTACAAAAGTTGAGTCTTACATCACAGTGGAGCGCAATACAGACGAGAAAGTGGTACGAGGATACCCTGGATCAGGTGGCGTGCTGTGCACAAGTGATACCTTCACAAGACGCCAGCAGCGGGGCCAATTCTTAGTCATCGCGAGAAAAAAACGGATGGGTTGAAGCGTCATGATGGGAACAGGTAGATTTGTCAACTTGAGTTCCCCTCTTGGACGAATATGAAGGGGTGAACTCCGAACAGAGTCAGAGGTGTATAATGAAGACCGCTGAATCGTTCCAGAAATTCCTGTATGAAAACGAGCATGCGTGAAAAGTCAGTGAGATCGATGAATGTTCCTGCCACAGACTTTACAGACCGGAGTCTTGCCGTCCATTCTCGCTAGCACCGGGAGGCCTGCAGCGAAATAGTTCGGACGAGACAGGGAAACCGATGCCGACGGAGATACGAGGGTCGAGGGATAAGACATATATGGCCGTCGGTATGGACTGCCGTCAGTCGCGCGTCACTCATGAAGCAGGGCGGACGCACCGAGGGTTGAATTGGGTTCCGAGTACGGTGGGGATGGACGGATCATGCTGAAAGGGCACCGCCTGGCGAGCTTTGACTGGGAGTCTTGAACAGAGTCCAGCACGCCCATCCCACGTCGTACTAGAAAGAGCCGCGCAGCTGACTCGAAAACATAAAAACCTTTTGTTCTTTCTCTTCCACCACCATCGAGGATGTCCTCCTCGAGCTTCCACCCACCAGCTCATCTGCACCTGCATGGAAAGCGCCCGTTTGAAGAGTGTGGCGGGTACGATTCGGACTCCATGCCCACCACCAGCGGCGCCTCCTCGTCCTCGAGCAACCACCGCTTTTCGACGGCTGCCAACGCGGACACGAGGAACAAAAGGGCCCGCAGCACAAGTTCCTCCACCACAGATGACTCCAATCCGTCCTCGAGTGGCTACAACACCGCACAGTCCAGCTCACGCAGCGATCTCTCGCCCTCCGTCAACGCGGTGGATTGCCCTGCGGCCTCGCCTTCCTTTGTTCCCAACCAACAAGTCCACATGTCCGATTTGCATCTTCCAATGCCACAACAACGCCCCCATGTACCTTCCCCCCCAATGCCAGAGGACTCCCTTCGCACGTCTCTACAGCGTTTCGCAGAGTTTGACCGCCAAATCGCGGCTCTCCGCACTTCCCTCGCAGCCAGTACACGTTCCACACCACTGCCTCCCTTCCCCCCTCCTCTTCCTTCCGTTGATAGTGATCCTTCAAATATCCATTGGCATCCTAATCCATCGAATTTCCTTTCTAACGCCAATTCTGCCCCATCTTTAGACTTTTCTTCCAACGTGTCCCTCACACCGAGCGACTCGTTTACATCCTCCAACGGTCAGCATGCCACAGTCCGCCTGGATTCAATTAACCTTTTCTCGCCTTCAGACAGTACTAATTTAGCCACATCAACCTCGATCCCCTTCACACCTGCTTTTAGTAATTCTCGATATCCACCCTGTCCTCCTTATCGCCCTTCTCCCGCCGGTCCCTCATCCCTAGTCGCACATGAGCGTGCCGGGGAACCCAATCCTACGCCCCCAATCATGCGGCCATCCAACGAGATTATCACACGAGGGGGCGCTAGATCGTCCCTCTTTGTCGAGGCACCGACTCCTTCCCACATCCGACGTGTGCGCGGGAGCCTCTCTCCCCTACCATTTTCTTCTGATCCGCCGGCACTTTCACCGCCACCCATGGATACTGACGATATCTTGCTCAGGTATCAAACACTCAACGACAGCGATCCGCTCAATGCTCGATCGCAGAGGATCGGCAACCCAGTTGTTAACCAGGAACGTCTGGTCTCGTCCCGTCCGGGGGATCAGTCAGGTGTGCCACTACGTAGCGTGTTCGTTTCTTGGCACTGACACTGCATAGCACGCCGTCGTCCCTTTGTTCGCGCGAGGGTTTTCAGGGAGCACTCGGTCGAGCGCGACCCGGTTCCCACTGTGTTTGATGTCTTTCGTCTTGACGAATCTTCCCAAAATCAGAGCGGACCATCGCCTGCTGCATCTCGATTGGCCGCTATCGCGGGTGCGTACCTTATCATGTCCAGTTTGTGATTGCAATCTGAGTCGTGCTTTGATTGACAGAACCCACTGCCCCACGTGCACTCAACGACAGGCCGCGGGGCCCTGCGCCCATAACCACGCCGACCAGTGCCACCTCGCAAGACACCTTCTCCCGCGTCAACTCCTCATGGTCATCCATCCCATCCTCCAACTCGCTCATGTCCGAGAGTGCGTCCGAGCGACGACATGCGCTTGCGCTGGAGCGGTTCCGCGCGCGGTCCCGTCGATCAAGCTTCGATGCAGACGACGAGTCGGACAGGTGGTTTCAGGCCCGGCTGGGCGAGCGCCAGAACGGCGGTGATCGAGTGGCATCACCAGCCCCAACAAGTCCACACTTGGAAGGCATCACCAGTCTCACGCATCTAGGTCCGTCCGATATCAATGTCCCACGTGCGCCGACAGCGACGAGTAGGATAGAACAGGGAACATCAACATCGCTCCACCGACCTTTCTCGGAGCTCTTTTCGGAGACGGACAGGACCGAGCGAGTTGATCCGTGGTTACCTGGTTGGGACGCTTCGAGGGTGACGGAACAAGAACGACCATTACGAGAACGAGAGCGGGAAAGGGAGCAGGATCGACAGCGGGATAGGACATTGGAATGGGAGCGTCCGCGATCGACCGGGAGAGGGTTTACTTCTGGGGTGACTCGCCCGTTGACGAGCTTGACGAGAGAAGTGTCGACGCCTCCTGTGCCGATTATGGCGGGTCCGTCAAGGCCGTCTTTGGGTCTTGGAAGTGGGCCAGGTGTTACGCCGAGCGTCGCCCCGACGATGACGAACAACAACCAACAGTATTCGTACAGCAACTTGGATCTCTCGTACTTCCAGTCTGGATTGTTCAGGGACTCGTTGAGGAGGAATGCAGAGGTAGACCAGATATCTTTCTCCTCGAGCGTGATACCCCCTGTGAATACTGGAGAGTCTCGCGCTACGTCGCGACTTGGTTTCGAGGATAGTGAAAGTGATATGGATGTGGATGATTTCGTGCGTACGGTGCGCAATATTCTCGCGATGTTGTTTTCGGCTGACAGCTTTGGTTTAGCGTCCACCTTCTCCGGAATGGTCTCGACCACAGCCGTATGCTGGGTAAGACATGCAGTGCGACAGTAACATACATGCTAATTCTCTACTATAGTCGTACGCCTCCTCCTGATTATTCGCCACCGCCTCGCAACTTTAGTCTTCGACCTGGTTTTTCTGTTTGGCGGCGAAATAGTATCGTATTCGACCCCCCACGCCCGCCACCCCAACGGAGCACGTTTACATTGCCTGTGCGACCAGGTACATCTGGTCCAACGCGATCTCCGTACGAGAGCAACCACCGGTCTCCAGAAAGAGCGGAGCGCGAACGATTTCTACCCACCAGAATTTTTGAGAGTTTCTATCGTTCCCACGAGGATGGGCGGCGGAATGCGTCGCCTACACAAGCATACCACGCATCCCACCAAAACCCTCCAGCACCGAGTACACGCGACGCCATGAGTGGGCCTCGGAGTGCGAATGTCAATGGAGACGGGAATGGGAATCGCGCAGGAACCGACGCTGGAAGTGAACATAGGCGAGGATCGTTTTTACTGGGTGGCACGATACGTTCTCGACTGGCGCGACTCACGAATGCGCAGTCTCCGGCGCAAGAGCCGTCAACGCGACCGCGGTTGGCCTCGCATCCGATTGGGGCGCGACCGCAGACGGAGCAGCGACGTGCGACCGTATTTGGGGAGCAGGAACGTGCACCGATGGCGTGGAGCGGAGAGACGAGGGATGTGCCGTGGCGTGCGCCACCTGGGCAGCGTTCGTTTGGGCCGGCTGGTGCTACGAGGGGCGAATCGGGCGAGGCTGAGCAACGCTCGCGGTTGCGGACGCTGCGGCAGCGGTTCCAGTTGGACAGGGGTGGTGAGGGGATGCGGGTGTTTAGGCCTGGCATGTTGAGAGCGATGGGGAGGAGAGGAAATCTGGGTGATTACGTGGTACGTGGTGGTTTTATGCATTTGGACTGGGCTCATGTGCATAGCCGGACGAGCTGTTCGACGATTCTTACGAGGCGTTGTTATCATTGTCGAGCATGTTGGGCGAGGTGCGGTCTAAGGCAACGCCCGACGATGTGATCGCGTCACTTCCGACTGGGACGTTCAAGGAATGGAAAAGGGACGATAGTGAAACGAGGTGTCCGATCTGCTTGGAGGACGTGAGTACGTTGCCCCTTTCATGGCCTCGGCTGACGACCGCAGTACGAGCCATCGGATACGGTGACGAAGCTGTTGGAATGTCCGCACTGGCTACACAAGAACTGTTTGGAGGTGGGTCTGCGTCGATGTATCGCATGATGGTACTGACTATGTACAGCAATGGTTGAGGACGGCCAATACTTGCCCTGTGTGTCGTGAAAAGGTCAAGTCGTCCCCAAAACCTGCGCCTCGAAGACGTCCGTTCCGAGAAGCACCCAATCCGCCACCCGTGCCAACAAATGCACCCACCCACCATGGGAGACCGGTGTCGTTTGCGGCGATCGTGTTTGACGGGAGGGATCCGACGGAGTCGTGGCCATCTACGCCGCCAGGCCCACCTGGAGTACGAGACATGCACAGCGTCTTTCGGGAGCGTCTAAGGACCCGCGCGCAAGGGCAAGACGTGCCGTTCCACGTCCGCGTGCCGCCTACGCAACCCGGGCCATCTCGCCCGTCTACGAGCGTGGGGGGGTTCGTGTCGTTGCGTGGCCAAGGGTCTGATTCGAGCATCAGTACGAGTTCGAGCGTGGACGAGCGTCGACCGGTGGGGATGCGGGAGACGGTGTTTCCGTTCGTGCCTCCGCCAGTGGTTTCGAGCGAGTGGCGGGTGAATGTGGAGTCGCGTTCGTCGTCGTCTGGGTCGTCTGTTGGGACTCGACTTCCGATTCACGAGGACAGTCCGTCTGAAGAGTACATGTTTGGATGGCATTTGGAGCGATGAATAATTTATATACCAGTTGTACCATCATTTTGGCGTTATTTAGCACGTGTCCTTGTTCCGCTCGTACTCGTTTATGGACGCTCAAGAGCTCGCCAGGTGGACTCGATTCGCAGTCAAAGGCGGCATTGGCAGATGCACCGCCGTCGTCGACTGCATCGCCCAGGAGATGGGCGAGGACCTCATGTTCCTCAAGGCAAGTCGTGTCCATTGGCCTGTCTCGCCGCTCACGCCGAACAGGACGACGAGATCACCGTGTTGATGCAGCTGCCAGATCCTGGCGTCTTTCTCGTGCGTCGCGCGCGTTTAGTCGCTCGCTGTCGGTGCTGACCCGCGACAGGGCCACTGCGAGGGCGTCGTCGGCCGGTTTTCTGGCAAGGACGTCCGCTTTCACGGCAAGCTCAAGAGGCCCGTCATGGCCAAGCGACACTCGGAGAGCAGAATGTCCATCTCGCTGCTGCACGACTCTCCCTCCAGCTCAAGACCGCCGTCGAGGGCGTCCCCGGTCCATTCAAAGCCTCACCATTCGCGCTGCTCGGAGGATCGCTCTCGCGACACGACCGTCGTCGGGAGTACCCACTCTGGTCACGCCAAACACCCTGACATGGCTGTCTCCGTATCCGGTGCTTCCATTTTTTCAGTAGGCTCGGCCTCTGTTTACTCCGAGGCCTCGACCGCGACATCGGTGTACTCGGCAGCAGACGCTGCCTTTCATAGGTCCAACGGCTCGATACACTCTGAAGACACCGAGCGGGATGTTCCTAGCGACCCTGAGTACGGCAGCCCCCCTGCCGGTTCACACAACGTGAGGCTCCCCGCCTCTGCTTCAACGTCCACCGCGACGTCCATGTCAGCCTCGACCTCGACCTCGGGGACCTCTTTTGCGTCGACGTCCACGTACGGCACCGATCCACTCAATGCCTCCATTGGGTCCATCTCGGAGCTCGAAGCTGCCAAGCTCCGTTCGGAGACTGGCTTCGTTCTCGTACCGCCACCTCTCGAATTGGGCGGCAAAAATGGAACGCTTCCCCTCCGCGTGAGCAAGTCCCCCAGACTGACGCCGTCCCCGGGTCTCCCTCCCTCTTCACCGCTCCCCGTGCCGCCCGGCGAGCATCCACGCTCGACGTCGGGTTCCCCCGCTGCCCTCTCTCCCCGTCCGTCCACGACCTTCCCTGGCTCCCTCTCCCCTGGTCTGCCAAGTGCGTTGGCACCCGGCCAGCGTTCCCCTGGTCTCCCAGGTCCGTCCTTTTTTCCGTCACGTAACGCCGTCGCTCACCGTGCCCTGCATCAGGTGCCCTCTCGCCCGGTGTCCGCTCGCCCCCGTTCCCATATGGTGCGCATGCACAATACACGTTTTCGTCTGGGCCGACCACGCCGTCGCCCTTGGCGAGCCCATATGGTCCTCCTTCCCCCCTGACGACGCCAAAATCCAATCCCAACGGCACGCCACCCGTGCCTAGCGCACCGTTGTCACCTCCTCCGAGTGCACCGCTCCCGCCTCTCCCAGGGCCCTTTCCTGGGACGGCACTCCCGGTACCTGGTGCGCGTCCTGTGATGGGTACAGCTGCGACGGCCGCTGCGAGTGGACGGACGTCGCCGTTGGCGGCACTCTCGTCGTCGATACGTTCGGAACGCGTCGAGGCAGAGGAGGGGTGGGATGGAGAGGAAAGGAATACGCAGTTGGAGGATGCAAAAGAAGAGGATCCACATTCGGATGGGGAGGTCGGGATCGGGTTGTCGTTGATGGGTGCGCTGGACGGGGAGGACGAGGAAGAAGAATGCGTGAGGGACACTGTGCCAGGTGAGAATACCGCGACGGCGCTGGCGTGGACGCGTTACGAACCGTCGTCGCCTATCAGCGCACAAGACCCACACGGAGATGAGGATGAAGAAGAGGAAGACGATGGGGCTTACTGGGACGACATTTATGACGATTACCGGTATTCGCGCTACTCCCTTGCGTCGAAGCACATCTCGGTCACGTCCAAGGCTTCGGGTGCTTCCAAGACGTCGTCTAAAACCCGCGCGAAACCGCCCATGCCTTTTCCACCAGATCGGCCCACGTCTCGACCGAGTACGGCGAGCGATGGGACGAATGGGTATCCGAGACCGAGCTTTGAGAGCGGGTCGAGTTCGAGGTCGCTCCCCCGGCCTTCGTTGACGCGCACGGCCTCCGAGGACTCGACACACAGGCTACCTCTGACCGCCCAGTTCCCGGCTGTGCCCATGCACGTACCTGTACGGACAGAATCGCGACTGAGGATCGTCCACGATGGCTATATGCAAGGTGGCGACGATCATGGAGAGAAGGAGCTGGAGGTCGAGCACGGATCCACTGGTGAGGTCGGCCTGAACATTGAAGTGGTGGACGTCACAGAACAAGAGGATTCACAAGGGCAAGAACTCGACGTGACGAAACATCTTACGCCTCTGGGCTTGAACGCGTCGCTATCGCCGCTACTGCATACGACGTTTGGATCGCCACATTCGTCGAGGTTCACGGACTTTGAAGATGGATCGGATCAGGATCACGGGCGGAGACACAGTAACAAATCGGGGCAGTCGTCTGTAGAAGGAGGAGGGTCGGCGTCTGCTTTGAGGGAGGCTGGACGTGCTTTGCCTGACACAACGTTGATGCCTACGTCTGCACATATTCCTGACTCCTCTCCGAACCATGAACCCGCGCGTACGATCGTTGTAGACGACGAAGAGAGTCATATACCGGGCATCAATATTACCCTCGAGGACCCCGTTTTAGAAACCGAGGCAAGATCTCCTTTGCCCCCCAACGCGTCGACGACGGTCACCACGGACCCAATACGTGTGGAGGCCGATCAACAACCGGAAGATGTTGACAAGAGCTCTTTTTTAAGGCCGCGTCCCCATCCGAACGCGTCGCCGCATCCCTTTGCGCGGACGTCCATGTTCCTGCCCCACCCGAACGCGCCCAAAGCCGTGTTTCGATCGCAGGGACCCATGTACGGACGGACGGACACGGCAACGTACGCGCACCCGGCGGGGATGACACCGCCTGGCACGACGTTTTTCTCTGTGCAGATATTGCACCAGCTGCGCGGGCGGCGACCCCCGGTGACGTTGTTTGCACGGTGCCAACCCGAGTTGAGCGCGAGTATGGGGCCGGTCCCAATCTTGTTTTCCCTGGACCCGTTTCCGCCAATGAAGCCTATGGAGAACGTGACGCCCATGAGGGCAGCGACTGTTTCTGTGCCTGCACGTAACGTGGAGGGCGGTGCGAGTGCGGGGGCGGGGGCGGGCGTGGAGACGTTGCGATTACCAAAGCGGTCTGCGACGGCCGTGGGGCCGTCCCTGTCGCCGATTCCAAGAGAGGGGTTCGTGCCCCAGGTGGGTGCTGCGCGTCCACGGTCGCGGTCGTTTTCGTCGTTTGGCGACCATGTGCCTGCTACGCCATTGCCTGAAAAGAGGTGCGTTTTCCTACGTGCGTGTTGGACGTGTCGCGATCCTGACCGCATACACAGTTTCGAAGAGCCTGTCAGGTCGACACACGGCATTCCCATCGTCTCTGCCCCTGTACGCAAAGCATCCCTCCCGCCTGCGCTGATGCCACGAAGTGCCCTTCCTCCGCTTGTGATGCACAAGGGTCGCGAGCCAGAAGTCCCCGTCTCTCCTATCGTACAATCGCCTGCGCTCAGCGCGCACAACAGATTTCCACCCAGCCCCCTCACGCAAGAGCGTGTTGATACCCCGATCCTCAACACGAATGGCGCGCTGGCCAGCCCGATTTTGTCATCCCCGCTTGCGGAAAAGGACGCGTCGGGATCGTCCGACCTTCATAGTGCAACGTCCCCACAGTCATTGATACCAGGGCGGCAGTGTTCATTGGATGTGCCTCGAAACGGCTCGATGGAGGCACCGCGACGGAGCTCCGACTCGATTGACTCGCCCTCGTTGACCTCGCCACCTCCGATCCACGACAGCTTCTCCCGTCCCCCGCTTACCCAAGACCCCACGCTCAAAACGAAGCTGAGTCTCCCTGCGCTGCGGATGAAGGTGAGCGTGCGCGCCAAGGTGGACGATGCGGTCAGCATCGCGTCGTTTCCCACCAGCGCCGAGAACGAGACGGTGCAGGTGCAAGACATGGACTTTGAGCTCGTCAAGCCGACGCTGCCGCCCGTGCCTGGCCGGGCGAGCCAAGACTCGACGTTGACGGGCCGGGAGGACGCCAAGCCCGAGCCGTCTCCGATCCAGGCCGACACGGCGTCGACGCTCTCGCACGCGCCGCGCTCGCCGCTCGTCCCGACGCCCTCGACCGAGTCTGCCGAGTCGATCGACGCTCACCGACAACGCGAGCTGAAATGGATGGCGCTGTTTCCGGTCGTTCTTCCCCCGCAAGCGCGCAAGAACAAGAAAGTGCGCAAGCTGCTGCAAGAGGGCGTGCCGTCGTCGGTGCGGTACCTCGTGTGGTGTCATTTGACGGACAGCAAGGCGCGGGCGCTGCCGGGGGTGTATGCCAAACTGGGCCAGCGGCCGCCCGTCCGTGTGTTTGCAGAGATTGAGCGGGATGTGTTGGTGGGGTTTCCGGATCAACCGCAGTTGCATACGGCGCAGGGACCGGTGGTGTCGTTGCTTCAGGCGTATCTGAGTATGGTGCCCGACATTCAGTACAGCAGTGGTCAGTGCCTGTCTTGTGTTGTAGACGCGCGCTCAACTTGGTCTAGGGCTGACGTCCATCGCTGGACACTTGCTCCTGCTCGCACCGGAAGAAGATGCGTTTTGGATCTTTGCTTCGATGATGGACGCGCACCTGCGCGGCTACTTTGCGACGAATACCTTGCAGATTGAAATTGATGCGTCCTTGTTCAGCAAAGCGCTGGAAAACATAGATCCTGTGCTGTCGAAAAAGCTGTATATGCAGTTGTCGATAGCCCCTGCGGACATTACGCGGCCGTGGTGCGTCCTTTCAACCCAAGTCAACGGCAGTCTCTGATGTGGGCCAGGTTTTCGACGTTGTTTGTTGGCAACCTGTCCGCGGACCATCTGCACCGAGTGTGGGACATATTCTTGTACGATGGTGAGTTTCGCCTTGCGTTCTTCGAGAACGACGCCGACGATCTTGGCAGGCATACCCTATCTGTACCGCGTTGGTCTCGTCGTGATCAACTGCGTGCGTCATCTTTTACTGCAAGCGACCACGGAAGACGCCGCGTTGGCCCATCTCGCACGCCCACCGCCCGCATGTCTACCCTCGCCGTCTGAACTGCTCATCATGGCATCCAACGTGAAGCTCAAGGACGACGACGTGCGGAAGCAGCGTACCAAAATGGAGCAGCAGCTCAAAAAGACGACGCAAGCGCGACCGCCCAACGGCGTGACGAGCGTGCAGACGTCTGCAATATCCCTTCCCAAGACGTGAGCATGTATGCATAGTCTCTTTTTATTTCTTGTTTGCTGGACGTTGGATCATTTCACTTGTTTTTTTCGTGCATACCAACATTTAGAGTACCCTCCGCTTCTTTGATGCATGATAGATACCATTTACGTTAGAACCCTCTTGTGCATACATACGATAGTCAAAAGCCCGTACAAAAACGGCGCGCTGCTAGTTATTGTCGCTCTCTGTAATCTGTTGAACATCTTTCTTGGATGAACTGTACGTTACACGTTTTCTAGTGTACACGGGTGGTATGCTTGTACAATGAACACCTGGCAAATCACGCCTCTGCCTTCTTTCTACCAGCCAGGACATACAAACTATCCAGCTTGGTGGCGTACATTGCAAACCGCCGCTCGTCCTGCGCATCGTCCCACGGCGCGAGGACGCCCGCGAGGTCCGGCACAGCGCGCACAATCTCCGCCCGCGCCGTCTGTGCATACGCCAGCTCCACCGGGGCCAGAAAGTGGAAGGAGACGAGGTCCGAGGGGTTGTCCGTCTGCGCACGCAACGCATGCAGCTCGGCCAGCCGCGCACGCTCGTCAGCAAGCCGTCCCTCGGGCGTGGACGGGACCGCGATCCGTGCCGACCAGACGAGCGCGAGCCAGGTGCTGGTCAGGTCGGCCATGGCAAACGAGATAAAGGAGATGAGCGCGCCGGTAAAAGCCAGGGTGGGGCTGTGGGCGTAGAGGACGTGGCGGTAGAGCGAGGGGATGCGAACGGGTCGGACGGCGCGATGGGTGAGAGGGACCCGCGCGCGGGGCCGGTCGGCGGCGGCGGGCTGCAGGACGCGGAGGTAGGGCACGTCCGGGTAGTACCCCGTCCCAAACAGCACGCAGTCGACCTCGATGGTCCTGTCCCCGAGGTGGACGTGGACGCTGGCGTTCGCGCCGAGGCTGTAGCGCAGCACCGGCCCCACGTTCTCGATGCGGTCGTCGGGGAGGGACGGGAAGACGGACACGCGGCGGGTCGAGCGGTAGACGGGGAGCTGGGCCACGGGCACGAGCTGCGCTGCCATTTCATTGGCGGAGTTGGCGTTGCCTATGACGACGACGCGCTGCTGGGAGTGAGACGGAGATGGAGGACAAGACAGGGGCGTACTACCTTGCCCGCGTAGCCGCTGGGACCGCGCCACGTCTTTGCGTGCTGGACTCTGCCGGTCTGCTGGACGGCCTCGAGGCCCTCGACCTCTGGATAGTACGCATTGTCGTACCACACCGTGGAGACGACGACTGCGTCCCATCGTTCCTCCTTTCTGACGCCCTGGCTCCGATCCACCATCACGACCTTCCAGCCACCCCCGTCTTCGTCTTCGACTTGGGCAACATCAACCACCTCGTGACGGAGCCTGATCTTTTTGCGCTCGAACAGAGGACGCGCAAATGCAGCGAGGTAGTCGTAGGTTTCGGAGAGTGTAGGGAACGGCTGGTCTGGCCTTGGCGGTGGAGGGAACGGATTTCCAGAGAAGGACAAAAACTCGGGAAGCACGTTGCCGATCAAACCCGGATACGCTGGTGATGGCCAACGTGTGGACGGATCATCGTCGCTCTTGTTCAGCGGCGCGTCCTTGCGAGGCGGCTGATACCTTGGTCAACGGCGCTTCAAGATTAGATTCGTAGCAGAGAGGCTTGGGACCCACCAAACGCCTCCGATGTTGTCTCGCCGCTCCACGAGTTGCACATCGTCGAACTCGCCACGTTCGAGGAGGTTTCGTAGGGTCACTAGACCACAAGGACCACCTCCAATGACCAGGACACGTCTTGGACTCATCATCATTGGGGTGAAGTAAAAGGACGCACTGCCATAACGTCTGAGTTGTGAGCGGAGAACTGTCTTGGAGTCAGGGACCTCCCATGGCAAAGCAAGGTTGGTCAAATCCTAGCACTGATAATTCAAGCTAGTCACGGGAATAACACCACAGATATAAGTTAAACAAGATTGAACATACGGTAGATCATCCGACAACTAAATAGATATTCCGAACTTTCTCAAGGTTTCTGCCCATTTCCTCGGACTCCCAGTCGCTCGACTGCTCTCCCTCTCCGTGCTTGATATGTGAAAAGTACCCGGCATGTTTAGTACTGACTCGTCACTGCACACGGTCCGGGATTGAGGCGTGTCCACCTGATCAAGAGACGTGTCCTGGGCGGGAACTGACTCAGACACTGTGCCCTTCATATCCGATTCCGCAGACTGGCCCGGCACGCTCAACGACGGTTCGCCGTCAGCGTCGTCCTTCTGGCCGGCCACTCCGGCTCCGGTCAAGGAATCGTCAGGAGAAGATGAAACCTCCGTCTTACCCTTGTCCTCTGTCTCTTCTTCTTCAGGTCCGGTAATTCTGACGTTGATGTTGCTTCCAGGGCCAGAGCTTCCAAGACTCAGTTTCGTAAACGACTCTGAAACATCGGTTGGGCTCCCATCGTGGGAGGGAACGCCGCTGCTGACAACTTCGGCCTCGGAACGGCGATGATCATGTCCCCATCCTCCGCTACCAGAGCTCGATGCGCTCGATGGCCTGGAATGCTTGCCAAAGCGGTGCAGGGCACGTGCGGAAGCAATTGCAAAGCGCCACTGCTTTCTGGGGTCAAAGTGATCGCGCAAGCCAACGCCGACGTCATGCTCCGAGGATGCATCGTGCGCTGTCAGCCACTAAACATCCCACGCCGCAGGTGAAACCACGCCATGGACGTTGGTGAAACAAACTTACGTGATTCTGATAGGCTTGCTGTGCGGTTGGTCGTTGCGTTGGATCCGGCTTCAGTAAGAGCTTGATGAAAATTTTGGCTGCGCGCCCGTCAATCTCAAGACAATTCAAAACACGTGAGACGCTCCACCTTCATCGGATATTTTCGACCAATAACGCTCATGGAATTCGATCCTGGCCTCCGTGGTCTCGCGGATCATTTCCCTGGTATCTTCCGCTCTGAACGGCGAGTAACCACACAACAAGACATAAGTAATTACGCTAAATGACATTAGGCTGTCAGCGACAATAACCGCGCAGTGAATGATACTCACCCCGTGGACCATATGTCAACAGCCTTGCTGTGCCCTGCCTTATTTAAAACTTCAGGTGCAACATAGCCGAAGCTGCCCGCCAAGGAGTGCAGTTGCTCCTCGGGCGAATGCAAGTGTTTGGCACTGTCGGTATATCCCTTTATACGAGTCTTTCTAGAAAGAAGGAAAACATGTCGTACATTCCAAAATCGGCGATAACGATGTCACTATTGACATCCTTTGTTCGGTAAAGAATGTTCTCGGGTCTGCAAGCATGTGATATATCGTGTGCACGGTCAGCATAGTGGAATGGCTTACTTGAGGTCGCGGTGGACAATATCGTGATCGTGAAGGTACTTCACTCCTGACAATACGGACCTGGGACCGATCATGATGCTGTGACGCGCGCTTGGGAGTAGATGACATACCTGATAACTGATACAGCATCTTTCTCGGTGAATTTACCCCTCTGTAATATCCGCTCGAAAAGCTCGCCACCAGTGGCAAGTTCGAAAGAAAGATAATATTTACTCCTTGATTCGAACCAGTCGTAGAATTTTACCTGGAGAGAAGTTGACATGTGTACGGACGAGAACAAAGGGAAAGCATAAAAGACGGACAATATTTGGGTGATCAAGACCCTTTAGGACCTCCATTTCGCCCCACACAGCCTCTTCGTTTCCTTTGACTTTCTTCTTGGGGATCACCTTCAGAGCGACTTCCTTTGTGATTACTGCACGATGGTTTGGGGATGAGAAGCCAGAGCCTCGGTGCAACGCTGCGCTGAAGAGGGGTATCGTGGAGTGACCATGCGGGGGCTCGATTGGACTTGGGCTAGCAGAGGCAGGTGCACCCTGCTTGGCTATATCCATCTGCTCGGCGGGAACATGCCAAGTTGCTTTCTATAGGACATGAATGACGGGAAAAGTCAATAGTCGAACAACGATAATGAAACCTCTCCCGGGGGGACGTAATGAGCACACAACTCACCACAACCTTTCCAAACGTGCCAGTTCCAAGCACCTCGTGTACTTCGTATAGTTGCTTCTTGGCAAAGCTGGGTGGCTGGGGCAAGAGCGCGTCCTTTAGTGATAGATGCTTCATGTTTCACGGTTCGGAATATCGAGGGTCAACAGGCGTGCGCGATACCGGGATACAAATGTTCTTGAATGAAGTAGGACTGAGGGTCGTTAGAGTACAAGCTGGGTGTGTACAAATGAACGGTGTGGAGCGAACAAGAGTTGCTGTTGTCAGTTGCGAATGGCAGCACAGCTTCGTGCCGATCCTTTGTTTGTGCCGAATATCTTATCAGACATTGCCACGTCACAGCAAGTTCCTGCGATAACCGTTGGAGCGTTATAAACACAATCAGAATACATACAGGAATTTCTGATACAAGAAACAATATTAGATCAAATACGTATATTCTCGACGCCATTCTCATCAGACGAATCGTCCAAAAGCGACAATCATCCCGGCCAACATCCCAAGCTTCCAATTGGCGACTATGCGCCTGACCGCCCCGGAAACGCTCGTCGCGGTAGGGGAGGACTCGACTGGGCCGGTCTCAGTAGTATGTGCGGCAACAGACGTCGCAGAAGCAAAGCTGTTGTCAGAAAATGAGTACATCCAAAAATAATTGACGGATTGGCCTACGCCGAACTGGCTTCCGCAGCATCTGAGTTCGTGTTCAGCATGACACCATCAACGACATAAACGACCCCATTGGATGCCAAAATATTCCTCTGCAAGATCTGGACTTGATTGGATCCCCCGACGGAAACGAAAAGGCCCGTGGAGTTGGAAACGAAAATGTAACGCTGACCACCCGCAGACACTATAGTCGTCCGATTAGATATTTCGGTGGAATACAGCGTCGTTCCATTGATGACCTGTGTGATACAAGTACTAAGTATCCATCAAGGCACGACAAACAGCGACAAACGTGATTGGAGATAACATTGAGAAGCTCCGTTGCGTTGCTCGAAATGCCAGCAAGAGAACTCTGCGCCGCTTGTACACCCTCGTTATTTGGCGCGAACAGAGTGATGCCGTGAGCCGAGCTTATCAAGTCGAGAAGTGAGATTCCATCAGGGGTAGTTACGGACTGTAGGAAAGATGCCGTGGAGGTAAGGTCATACGACGCGTTGTTCAAAATTGTGGAAATGTTGGGCGGAGGGATCAGCACGGAGTCGATAGTTAAAATCGCGGAGTCGTTGACAAATGTCGTGTTCAATACTGTAATATTTGACCTGAAAACGAAGTTAGAAAAGTTGGAGCGAAAGTAGCGCGAGTTACCCTTGGTTCTGTACAAAAAGTGTCCCGTTATCAAACTTGGACCACACAAGAACCTGTGACTGATTTCCTTCAAGCGTAACAAGGTCTGAGGCGTTGAGAAGAGTGCGACCAATCGTGACATTGGGGTACGTCTGTGTTTGGTTGATGAAGTCGCTCGAGACAATGTGGTACGCAATGAGATCTGCCAAAGATGTCTCGTTGTTAATGATATCGGGATTTATACTGGATACTAGAGAGATCATAAGATCGCGCGCATGGATCGCCCACAAGCAACACACAGGCATGGTCCGACGGGCCAAAAATCGCCTTGTTTCCTTGAGATAATTCTGTCAGTATATATTGTCCAGAAGTGCCATTCAGGGATGCTGTATCATTGGAGAGTTGGTCAAGACCGCTTGCATTGAGAGCCTGCAAGATGCCCGCAAGGCTCTGTGCAAACGCGACCGAAGTGAAGGCTGCGAACGTCAGTGCACTAAGGAACATGGCAAACAAAGAGCAAGTGTGCAAGTTCCTCCTGATGACGCAATGCGAGGGGACCATCAATAATTTAGGGGGTCATGTCACACTGAATTGTAAAAACATTAAATCCGCGGCCAGGAGAGATGCATTATAGAGACAAAGACAAACCCCTGTGGGTGAGCAAGGAATACCATTCTTTGCTAGTTTCATCAGGTATTCAGGTTCACTCCATCGAACAAGGAACTCACAAATCGTGTCCGAGACCAGAAGCACGCACAGCCACAAATAGACTAATGATTTTAGTGCTGAATAATCAAGTTAAATGGCTCAAAAAATATGATTGGACGCCACCGGTTTTCGCGTTGCATCCGGCGAATTCCGACGGTAGCGTCATCAAATTCTGCTTCCACAAAGTTCAAGCGTCTGAAAAAGAGCCTCAAGTAACATCCAATGGCACGTCGCGCACCACCTCAGAATCCAGCCTTCTTTGGCGTGCCACCACCACCACGACGCGCAATCAGCGATCCCAACGAATCCGCATTCTCTCGTTTCGTCCGGGAAGAAGTGCTTGCGCCTGAGAAGGTTATGGGGAATATCAATATATTCACGGCGGTGGGTTTGTTTGCGGCTGGGGTGTTTGCGGTCAGGACGTGGGGAGACCTTCTAGTACCTGCATAGCTGGGTCGGGTTTGCGGTAACCATACCTCATACTGGCCTTCCACGATGGCTTGTTATGTGAGTTTCATTCTTGTATGGCGTGCAAGAATTTCTGAGCTAATTTTACCTAGAGCTCTCTACGTTATTGTAGTCTTTCTCAGCACTGCCGTCCTGCTACACAAAAAAAAGATAGCTATGTCCCCACTGTAATGTTCTCAATCTAGAGAGGCTTACGAGGTCTAATATGTCATGGGATCACGACTTGTGTGTTGGCTGGTTTCGGCAGACCCTGATAAATAATGTAACTTTCGTTCGCGGACAAGAAATGTAAGTACATTCATCATAGTGGGGCCCAGATTTTCGGATGGTTGTTTGAGCAATCCTGTCGGCCCGATGTCAGTTCCGGCCAAGCTGACGTCGGTAACTTGCGAATAATAATCGGCTTGCCGTAGCGATTGAATTGCTTATATCACTGCAGTCGGCCATAGTAAGGTTTGGTAGTTCAATTTATTCGTCCCCAGAAGACACTGGCCATTTATTGGGGCCGAAATGCCCGCCGAACTCAACGACGACCGTACGGTATGTGTCACATGCACTATCTTGGAGTCCAAACTGTCCAGCTCACACTTTGGGTCCAAGCGTAGAAAATGCACTTAAAAGTCGACTTGATCCTCTTGTGTTCTTGTGCCCTAGGCCAACTGTGAGCTTCGTACCATTACTCTATTGTCCACAAATAAAAATGCCTATTAATGGTGGAGGCCATTTTATTTTCCGTTTGCGACCATGCTGACTCACGATAGCGCACCCCCTGGTGTCCTGGTGCGCATGCTGACACGGAAATGCCCGCGACCCAGATCACTGGTCTCAACCTGTTTTACCATCTCCCTTCACCAGGGTTTACTTTTCTTCACCTTGGCACTGTCTCAGCCCAGAATAATTTTCCGATCATCTTCCCTGCACTCGATTCAGTCAGTCAGCTCTACAAGGTCAGGATACGCCACCGGCATCTCTCCGGCGCGACCTTCTATCACATTTGGTGACGCTAACTCGATGTCCCAGATTCTGGATTCAAACCAAAAAATAAAATAACCAACCGCAGCGTGATGGGTAGACCAGCCTCGTGTATCGATCCCCGTATCTCCTTTGATCGTGGCGTTTGTGACCGCATGGGACAGCCTTCCCTGTATCAAGATTTCAATCGATCTGTGCTGTAGTCCCGATTCTTCGGATCACCCCGAAGAAACGTACGCCTCCGTTCTGCTTGTCTTGATATGATCCGTGTCGTTCACCAACACATGCCGCGCCCACGTTTCTAGCCCAAGTTTCACCGCGGGGGAGACAAAGAACACGAGAAGGTCATATACGTTTAAAACGCATTGTCAAGGGACCATGTCGACGCAGCAAGCAAGCCCATGGTGACTCCCACCATCGTAGGACGGATCGTTTCTGGGATGGACTGTCAAGAAACGTGCTGTCGGCCAGAGATGGAAAATCGTCCATTCACCGAGTGCGTGCACCAAGTTCTCCTGTTTATTCCCGTCTCAACGCCGTTATATTTTCTAGCCCCGAGCTCCGCCAACGTACCGTTCGAACTGGATTGGCTCGCCATAAAGTTGGATCAGGGTTCGCTGTGCTCGCCCGGACGATCATCTTCAACGACACCCCACCGTGCCGCGGATGTGCTGGTAGAACCACGGGCCTCGGTAGGTGCCAAGCACAGCAAGGCGACCGTCTGCTAACCTCGTGTGGTTTAGAGCCCTTTGCCCCCGCTGCCGGGCATCCACTGGGTCCCGAGGCCCGATCCATAAGATCGGAGTGTGGTAATCCCACCGCGATTTTTTAATATCTCGTGACGCGGCGGGAAAAACTAGGATGGGTCTCGAACAAGACGGCGATGGAGGGGAGAATACTATGTACTCCCTTCTCGCAGACGAGCAACGAGTCTACCAAGCGTTGCCGCACTCTACGTCGCGGCTGTCTCCGTCTAGCCCTGATTGTCGCTCGCTCAGACGATCGTCGGCCCCTTGTTAGGAAGGCCAAGCTTGATAAAACAACTCCGTGAAGCAAGAACGACAGCTACACTTCGTCGGATGACGGCAGGACTATGGTTTGGTAGAGTTAAAATACAGATGGACAAGCAAAGCAGCAGCGACAACAATGTGACGATAGAAAACCACAGAAAAGAAAGGAAGCGTAATGTGCGTAGTGAGGATCAATATATGGAGTGTCCTAATGCCAAAATTCTATGACGATAAAACAGTCCCGCTTCTAGGCGTTCTATCTCTCTCTTGGCCAGTATCGCATTTGCGAAGGTTCTCCCCCGGACCCAGCGGAAGGAGGCGTGCTGGTAGATTGCGCCTGAGAGTAAGAAGACACGGATTGACCGGAAGAAAGGGCATGAGAAACGTTCCTCGGCTGAGGTTGGTACGGGACAGTGGCGGAAGGCGAGCTCGAACTGTATGGTTGTTGCAGGGATGGGTATGATCGCCCTGACACTGGAATATTTCCCGTCATTTGTGTGACAACACTATACGCCTGAGACGGAGTCGAAACAGGCTGAACAGAAGACGACGAGAAACCATCCTGAGCACTGCTCTGATGGGGATAATATGGAGCAGTAAGGGTTGGGAAACCGTAGTTGGCAGTTGGTGGCCCCGAGGAGCTAGACGAGGGAATTCCCTCCGATCCGCTCGTATTGACCCAGCCATGCGATGGCACAGCCTGTTGATACCCACGGTGTCTGTTATCCCCACCCAAATCGTGACTGCTCTGTGACCACGACTGCGTCTGCGGCCTGTTTTGATCATCTCTCACGTTGGACCACGTTTCCGCAGTAGAGGTTGATTCTGGGAAGTAGGACGATGACTGTGGATGCTGATGGTGTTGATGCTGATGTTGAGATGACAGGTATGGATAATAATAACCCGCGCTGTGCTCTGATCCGCGAGAGGTAGATGAGATTGGGGACACCATGCCTGTGTCGGGCGTGGTGCGACCGGGACGAGAGATGTAGGGAACTCTCGTCTCACCAAGGGCGCGATGGGGCGCATCAGACGGGTGGTAACCGGACGCTCGTGCCTGAGAGCTTGGGTACGTGCTACTTTCCGCAGGCAAGCTCGTATACCGAACGTCCTGACCACTTGCACGAGATTCGTCCGTGTCAACCACGTCGATTGGAGATACATCACTGTAATCCCCACTTGCTGAATAGTCGTCTACGGGTTCCGAACTAGATGCGTGGTCTGCAGGCGGCCCAGGAGAAGGATCAGGCTTGCGACGTTTCCGGCTGTTGTTCGGTCTTCTCTTGTATACGTAGTCTGGATACTTTTGATTGAAGTTTTCCTTGAGGGTTTTGGCTTGATCAAGATAGAACTGTTTATCGGACTAGATGATCACGAAAAGATGGTGAGACAGTTGACGACGGATGTGTGGTGAAGTCCAAACCAAGCTCATTCCGTTCCATTCCCGGCTGAGAATTTTGCTCACTTCGCCCGTGCGCAATGATTGGTTTTCTGCAGCGACCTGCGGCCGGCGTCGGCGAGCGAATATCATAAATGCATTCATGGGTCGCTTAGGAGTACCATCAGCGTTTAACGTCTGTGAAGTCAAAGCAGCATTGGGATCCTCTGCAAAGAAGTGAGATATTGACATGACAAGGACGCAGCGAATGCATACCGTCAACGCCGTACTCCATCTTGTGCGGCTCGGGATACTGAAGGTACCCGACGTCGTCGTCCGAGCCGGAAGGGGATGCACGGTCATGCCATGAACCGGAATGTTGTGCCACAGCGTGGTGATACCCATGGAAGTCAGGGTTGTAGCCTTGCATACCAACGAAGACGGTGGGCACAGAACTAGTCCAGGAGGATGGGTGGGTATGTATATGGCAGGTTCGAAGGGGTAAGCCTGCTTGCGTACAGGTCAATGATCGGCAGAGAAGCGTAGCCAGATAACAAACTGGTCTGTCGGACTGAACCTCAAAAGGACGGATCCACTTTTGGGAGAGAGCCAGAGTTTTCTAGGAAGGGTTTGTTGACGTGCGCTAGTAAATAAAAGCATGGCGGGGTAGACGAAAAGCAGGCACTAGCGAATTTAGTCTGATCGTTCATGAAGAGTAAACCTTGGTCCATGGATCGCGGAGCTCGTGCCCGGGCTATGACACCGCTTGTGCTATGATTGAAACCGAGCGCTCACAGGAACGCTTCCTCACCCCAAGCACAGACACGTCTCCGTCCTCGAGGAATCACCAAGGACAGACCAAACGTTCCGGCTCAGCCCAATCTTGGATCGAGTTCTGCTTCTTATTTACGACAACCGCGACTTCAGTTCCCGTTTGGGCTAGATCATGGTGTTCCCTTTTTTTTTCCCGGCGCTCAGGGTCTCCGCAAGCATGACGCGTGTTAGATACTTGTAAGGCTATACTCATGGTGAATGGCGCAAGTGATGCCAGGCCCCAGATCAGTGACTCGCGCAATTTGTGAGGCTGTCCTTGTTACTAGTATGGAGGCGGCGCACTCTGCTTGCTACGAGAAAATGTTGACCTGTGTAATATGCCACCAGTCAATGTTTACCGCACTACGGCATGAACCACGAGTTCGCGGTCCCCACCGCCGCGTAAGGAGCCGGGGCGGAGATTGCTGTGACTGGGGTGTAGTGGCTCACCATGAGTGATTCACAGAGGAACAGACCGTCTGAACCCTCACATTAATGGAGCGAAGTGTGCACACTGAGATTAGTTCGGACCCGCCATGAACATGCTTCAAGTGTTTGCACAGCGGACATTGCATGATTTCCGATTCGGAGACTTCCGACGCCACGTGTCTGAGACTTCGCTCCCAGTTGTCGCTCAAGGCAGTTGCCCAAGACTTAATCATGATTTATCCAAAAAAAATCTACCTCAGGGTGCACCCTAAATTCTTAAGGTTTTTGTTCTCAGGGATCATTATGTATCTTCGTTGCTTCCGATCAAAAGAATTGCAACTTGCTTATTCACTAGGTCGTGCACGATGTATGTAGGTCAAGCAGCATGCTTTCCTGCCCCTTACAACTTTGTTCCATGCTGCAGCCGAACCACCAGCAGATCTTCGGGGTATGAAGTACAAGCAGTAATTTGAAATATCCTAACTATTCCTGCTCAGGTCGCAAGTGTGATGTCTGGTTCCGTCTCGGACGTGTCATCTACTCATTGGAAAACATATAGTATCCGCAGTTCTGGACTTGTGATCGAATCCTATTATTATGTACGCATGCAACTGGCGTTACAACCCACCTTAAAGCACGAGGTCCAGGTGATCTCCGTCTCAGAAGCCCACTCTGATCATTAATATCTGCACGTGTTGGAAAAACTTCAGTTAAACAACACCAAGTTTTCTTAGTGAGCTCGTATCATAGTATGTCTATATCGTGGTAAACCAGGGGCTAAATTTCTTATATGACCGTGGCTCCATGGACATGGATGCAACATGGGATCATCACTGAGCGCTCTGCATAATGGCTGGGTTCCATTGCTTCATTAATACAATGAAAACATGCCCTGGGGAAGCATTCTCACAGTGAAGAAGAAGAGGGTAAGGTCAACGAAAATGAGGAACGCGTCTCACAAGCATTAGGAAGGCGTTTTTAGGTACGATGGCAACGTGAAACCCCAAATTCTGTGGCGGGTCGTCGGCGACTTGGCTTCTTCTCTCGAGGGCGAGGCTTATCCTTGTAAGAATCTGCAAGAGATGGTAGGTTGACGTAACATACACATCATTCCGTCTCAAAGTCGTATGTAGCGAATCTTGCTTCACCTGTCCGAGTTCACATTGCGAAAAAATTGACCTAAAATTGCCTCAGGAGATCTGTTCGAATAGGAGATACACACAATAATAGATATGTTGTCGCACTATGTAGTCGGCTTACCCAGTGAGCGAACTAGGGAACTCCAATGGGGGCATGATAATCAACGCCTGGGTAATGAACGTTTATCCAGAACCTCAGGGTCGTGCAAGGTACTTAATACTGTG
>JBBPUC010000208.1:0-33692 GCA_038094375.1 Tubosaeta aff. heterosetosa | reverse complement strand
GGTCGTCGTCATTGTCCTCATTGTGGTCGTTGTTGTCCTCATCGTTGTGTAGCAGTGGTTGGTGCACTACTGTGTTGTCCGTGCCATGTTTTCATCGTCGTGTGCTAATAATGGCATCATTGTGCTGCCCCCATCATTATTATCACAGTCACGTACATTGATAGTGGGGTGATGGGTGCGCAGAACGCTCGGCTCATTAGCTGATGTGCTCGGGATCCCAGGGAGAGATGGCTGCGAGACGCCGAAAGTGTAGTTTGAGGCCTGGGAGTGGTGGGTGGGTACGATGAAGAGCGGCGAGGACTGAACCAGGCAAGACGAGCATGGTGCAGCGCGAGACAACAAGGTGCCGGCGAACGCCGCTTCGCCTGCGCTTGTCCGAAGACTTGGTTCTACAGCTGTGCTCGTTCCTTGCGCGCCGTAGACTCTCACAAGTGGGCAATAAAGGGCATACAGACAAGGGTAAATCAGGGATGTCATAGTCAAATGAACAGCACGCACTAATATGAATGAGACCAGGACCACATGTAGGTCTCAGCGTCCAAGGGAACGAAAAAAAAGGTAAAGAGGGTGAATTGAGATGAGAATTCTGAAGAGAGCAAAGGTCTTCACATCTTACCACAGTGAAAGAAGAAAAAAAAATAGTGATGAAGGAAGAACGTGAAACCATGAAGTTCCAATAGGCATTCAACATGGTTGGAATGAGTAGAAAGAGAATTTCGGCATATAGAACTTACATAAGAAATTCCGGTGACATTGCTGAGTCATTCGCGTGGCATTGCAGCGATTGTCAAGAAGATGCTCCGTGGGAGCGCCTTCCACATCATCGGGAGACCTGAGGCTGGATCCACGAAGGAGAGAAACAAAATCCGGGTTGAGAGTGTCTAACTTGCACTCCAGGGACCAGAAAGCCCTCAGACGAGTAAGCGACAGGGCTGTTGAAGTGGTTGATGGTGAGGGTAGGATAACCTGAATGATTGCGCCAACCTTGAAAGATGAATGGTTACCCCAGCATTTACCGAAGGCTTCCACCATCGTGTGATCCGTCTTCTTGTGTCACCGATGAACCTGGTCATCCATGATATGGATGAGACCTCCAGGCTTGTTCTGGAGAAGGCGAACACACTCGGCATTGTTGAAGTAAGGCACTGCCGGAATGAAGCGAGAGATTCCTTCCGTCTGGTACTCGTCGATGTGGGACTCGAACACCTGTTTCTGTACAAAATTCTGGAGGCGTTCGTTGGCGAAGTTGATGCAGAACTGGTCGAGCAAATTTGGACGGCTTGTCATGTTTTGTGGTCCAGGAAGATCAAAGAGGCCGATAAAAGTGTCGAAGTCCTTGTGACAGAGACGCTGGTTAACATGTTCATCAAGCCAAGCAAAGAGGAGAGAATATAAAGTCTTGGCGAGGTCATCACGATTGTCAGATGTGCCGTCGGGGTCGAGGAAGACGGTGCAAAGCTCTCTCTTGACGAGCTTTGTCTTGTATGAAAGCGCGCTCTTGAGAGCTGAAGATTGAACGCCAAGGAATTTGGCGACGAGGTTGAGGGTGTCCACGTTACGAACAACAGCGGCGTCCATGTCACGACTGCGGTCAATGATGAACTTGAGATTTCCCAGGTGGAGGATAGCAGCGACAAGTTGGCAGGTTTGGGCAACATGACGTTTGGACAGCCCGACAGTTTTGAGTGCCATCTTGAGCTACTCAAAGCGATTTGCATCATCATCACACACGCCATTGTTGCGAGTCCCAGCACCAGCGCGCTGGCCAAGATAGCGATACTGAGTCTTGTCGGCAAGATGGAGATGTTGCTGCTCTTCTGACGATGCCCCAGCCATCAGGTAATAAAAGATATGGAAATTTCATTCTCCTGATGACACCGCCGCCACCCGGTTTCGCTCGAGATAGTAGTTGAGCGTTTTGATGCCGCATAAGCGCCCTTTCTCTGTAAACTGGAGCTTGGTATATTTTCCAAAGCGAGATGTGTTTGGGTTGAAAAGTGTGTGAGCGTTACCAAAAGACTCGATGACAAACTCTGCAGCTGGGACCTGGGTTGCGAGCTTGGAGCCTTTCTTTCCCGGATTAGAAACGGACAGCTCAAGTAGGGTCTTGATGGCGAGTCGGTGATTTTCTGATTTTCCGCTGCCAGTCTCGCCACTAAACAGGGATACAATCAGAAAGACGACATTTTGGTTGAAATTGAGTCATGCCTGATGATTATGGCCTGGTCCTGGACCGTGTGCCGCATGTGGTAGTAAGCATTGTTGGCGAGCTGAAAAATGTGGGGAGGGAGGAGGGCCTTGTTCTCAGATGTATCCCGATAGTCTGCTGCGTACTTCTGAAGAATAGAGTCGGTGTTGGAGGAGACGTACTTGTGTGGGTTGACTGCCACAAGAGCGGAAGAGCCGATGCTAGGATAGATGGTATCCGACATGAAATGTTCTCTAAGGCAATAGAGGCACGGTCGAGGAGGGAAACCTTGCTAGATTTCTGGTTGGAGATGGGAAGTGCATCCTTGAAAGCATGGTAGCTGTCACGAAGCTCATCACAACGTCTCTACTTCGATGCATTGGTGACAGATAGTGGGCTGGAAGTTGTTGCCATCCATATTGGAATCTTCGTTGCAGGACTTTCTCTGCAAAGCCTTGACCGCAGACCAGGTCACTGGTGCAGTGATGGGGTTGAAACAATGGGAACCGGGGACAGAAGCATAGGGAATGCTGTGAACTGAAGAAGGGGTGTGAGTATCACTGCGTCTGCCAGAAGAAAGTCTACCAGAAGAGAGCTCGTTACCACTCATTGGCGGTGTGATGGTGGGTGGCCACTTTGCCCCATTGCGATCACTGTCGTCGTTGATGAAGTTATCACCATGTTGATATCAACATCAACAAACTGTAATGAAATGTCATTCAGGCTCATAAGTCGTAAAAGAAGGTACAAGAGTACGAAGTATCAGCTACTTAGAGGTCTTAGTGGTCCTGCCTGATGAGCGCCTAGTAGTTGAAGGCAAGACCACGACTGCATCCATCGTAACACCATCGGCACCAACACCTAATAGACCAGGCTTCAGGGTCTTGCCCTTTCGTTTGGACTTTGTGGCGCCTTTCAACTTTGTCAGGGGTTGATCAGCTATGCCAATGGCATCAAGTCCAACGTCCAAGGCATGTCCAATGAGACCTGAAGCCAGGGTTCCAGCATGAGGAGCAGCCGGGACAGTGCCAGGTTCGTTGTTGAGGATGATGCCTGGGTACGCCAAAGAGGTGGAACCTGCATGGACAGAAATGGGAGCGACCAGAGCTAAAGGTGGGGGAGTGATAGGAATAGGAGCATGGGCTGGGATGGAAACGGAGACAGGGGGAATGGCAGCAGTACCAACAATGGCAACAGCAGAAGTAATGGGAGCCAAGACAACGTTGTTGGAAACGTGGTTGATGGGAGTCGAGATAGAGGGGGGACTAACGGGATGAGGGGGAACATCCGGCTTGGGCTGATCAGTCATGTCTCTTATGGATGCCCATTTAAACTCTGCTTCCCAGTAATGGTCATCGTCGACAGTATCTGCCAGCATTGATGAAGAATGAGCTGACTTTGATGAATCTGGAAAGAGCGCGTTGTTGAAGAACTCGAAGACTGTGTTTGCCCAAGGGGTGTCGGCGAGAAGCTGCTGACGGTAGAAGTTATGGTACGTATGATACGGTATCTTTGATTTCTCGCCGACTTGATAGAAGTTGGAATCCCCAGAAAGAACAAAGATAGCCTTGAAATCATATTTTGAGTTCGAAAATGGCAGATATAAGTATTTGCTCACCAACACTGCTGCTGCAGCGATCATACCAGCACTCATCGATTTCAATTCCCAAATCCAACCCTTTGGTCTCGGCCCTGGAGCAATCTCCCCAGAAAGAGATGATTTCCCAAACAACGAAACCTTCAGTATCTTTTGTACAACTTGTAGGTCATACTAGAAAAACACTAAAATCTAATTACATACCTTGACAAGAGTCGCCGTCTTCAAAAACTGTGCCATATCTATGTTTGTTGGATCCGGATAGAGGACTGGCGCAAACTTGGTGTACAATTTGGTTCTTGGGGAAAGTAGTAATCCACGGCATGCAGGTTCTTCGGATCGGGAATACCCTCGCACAAAGAACTCAGGATTCAGTCCAAATATAGTTGCACTGCTACTCTTCACGTCCGAGACTGATTCAGAACAGCTGGTCTGGATGCCGCCACAAAACTATGAATGAAAGCCAGTTATCCTAAGGCACACTAAGAAAATAGAAACGAGAAATAAACCTATAATGCTTCCAAAGGATTTATGGGCCATTAGGGGGTGCAAATCTTTCGGAACGAAAAGAAAAAGCTCAGTCTTGATGCCATCTTCGATGGAAAGAGGAGATAACCAGCGTTCTTCACAGTTGAGATCAACATTTGGGTTGGTCATCAGTGGAAAAATTTCAGGATTAACCCAAAAGCTATTCGTCACCGAGAACTTCCGGCCCAACGTGCGTATCGCATCATTCTGGAGCTCGACACTCATCGCAGCTCCAGTAAGATTTGCTACCTTTCTTCCCTGACATTTGCTCTCCCGAGCATCATGCACAGCGACCTGTGTCTCTAGGGTTTTGCACTTTCCACGAAGGGCAAGCAAAATCTTCTGGGACTCTTCTAGTGCCTAGATAGTGTCAGAAATAGTGTGAATGAGATGTGTGAAAATGCACCTTGCAAAGATCCACATCGGTCACATCGTCACCTGGGCATGATATGGCTGAACGAATAGCTTCGAAGTCTTCATCGCTGGACTCATGGCTGACCTCATCAAAGTTAAAGTCGTCCTCATCATGACAAACATTGATGCATTGAGCCATGAGATAATGTAGAGCAAAGTTGGTGTGAATAAAGTGGGACGATAACACACCTTTTTCTGGGCCCAAAGCTTGGCTTAAATATGCTTGTGTTGCGATGGCGCTCAAATAATCCTGTCCGACATGACAAGTAAGCATTTCAGCTGACTCCCTGTGTGTCAAGGTGCAAGAGTAATGATCACAGCGGTAATACTATGTGCGGAGAAAATCGGAGAGGCCCTTGATACACGTGGTGAGCTGCATGTTCCATAATGAAGGACAACAGCCTACGAATGATGAGAGTTTCTGTCTTGGTAGATCATTATCTGCCAATGTTGTGTAGGTTAAAGCGCCAGCAAATTCTGTCACAAAATAGCATATTAGTTAGTACAATCTCAACACGTCTGTGTCTCACCATCATGCGTTAGGCGAAGAACGGGTGTATCAAGTCACTAGATGAGGTGACTGATTGGCGAAATGAGAATGTCATGTTTGGAATCATGCACAGCTTCCGGGACAAGTATCAATATTGATTCTAATCAAGTAACTTCGATCGGAGAAACCAGTCACTATCTACATGATCAACGAGAAAGAAATCGCCAGAGTGACCAAAATCTGGAACAAGGAGAGCACCACGGACAACAGAATGAAGTGAAATAAATTCTGACTGGGCTGAAGGACGAGAACGAAGGCGAGTAAAGCCTAGATCACGATCAATGACACATTGGTTGCCAATTGGGGCATCCATGGGCTGTACAAGTGCGAGATCTAGTGGGGTGTCATGAGAGCAAACAGTATAGCGAAACATAAAAAGAAGGTGGGCAAATATATGTTTTTGATTTCCATGCCGGTCGTGTGTGCGGATGACCACACAGTCATGGCGCTGATTTCCATGGAAGTTTGGATGGCGTCGTAAATAATCAGTAGCCAATTTCCAGTCTACGGTAGACTCATAGTTGACTTTGAGGTACCGGAATTCCCGTATCTACAACGTCATGCAACTACATAAATTAAGGTTAAAATATACACAGATAGAAGGCATACCTTTGAGCCTTTGTTATCGGAGACATACCATCGAGATGGCCCACTTGGTAGTATGATTCCATGGGTGGCAGCAAACATATTGATAAAAGTGATAAATTTTTGATGGAAGTTTTGGAATGCATGGTTGGGCGCCATTTCTTGCTCCACAACATTCAACATCGTTTGGTTTTGCGGGGAGCCAAGGTATATATGACCCACAGCTGGCAGGTCATCAAGCTCCTCTTTGGCATCTTCAACACTGGACTTGCTAAGGGTCAATCTATGATGTATCTCATCCAGGTGTTCGAGACGGCTGTGGATCAGTTCACAAACAACTGTTCGTTCATCTAGTTTTGCCAGCTGACAACTTAATCAAATTTTGTGTTCGCTCTGAATCATAGACTACATACTTGTTTTGACGTATCCTTGCGGTTCGTTTGACGAAGGTATGCACGTCTAATAGGTCCATGTTGCTTTTCATTTGGGCGTGTGCTGAAGTTATGGACTACACCCTTTTCACGGATATCTTGAGTTGCATGCCTGGCCGAGTGTGCTTTGGGGAAGTTCCAATTCTTCGTGAGACCATCACCTTGTATAGCAATATAGTCCTATCACAGTAATATAATCAAAACCACAGTGATGACTCGATTACTATTGGATGGTACTTACCTCAAGAGTGGTATGGAACTTGAGAAGCGCAGCGTCTCCATTTGCAAGGGTAGTTTCCGTTTGCACATCAAGCGTTAGATACATATGGTATTGTAAATAGGCTGAGATAGCCTTCAACAGCGCATAGCCAATCCAGTCAGATTCTCGTGCGAGTACATTCTGTGTTGTATACAGAATTTGCTAGAGTAGAATCATTATAAGATAATCAATGATTATTATGATTTAAAACGACTACTTACCTTGGCTATGTCAAGTAGTTGGTTTCCGTCACTAAAACTGATATTTGTGACAGACCTAAAGTGCATGAATTTTCGCCAGCGTGGAAACTGGCTGTGTCTGGAAATGGTGATAATAGTGTAAGTACATCTGGTGGATCATTGAAGATAGGTTACTTACTGATCGTCCACTCTCTTCACTGCATCATGACCTAATCCCTCTAATCGCAGCTTTACGTCAGTAAATAGATGTGTCCCCCACATCCCACTGTCATCAGCATGTAAGGGATCAAAGCTAAGAGCTCTATGGGGATCGGAGTGCTGCACATGCCAAAAACAATTCTGATATATTTGCATTCATTAGTTCCAGTAAATGAGCTCTTAATCTAAATGAGGATAGCACGGACTTTGACTGGCCGCAAACTATGGGCCTTCAAAACTTTCTCTCCTGCCACATGATCCCTTTCCCATTGCTCAAGGTATGCGATAGCATCTTGACAGGAACGGAGACGATAGGTAGTTGTGTGGTCACGAAGTTTGTCACGTGGGATGAGGCAAATAGGGCAAGGACACTGAGACTTCAAGCCTCGTATCAGTGCCATTACGCATCTACAAATTGGACATCAACATTAATTTCGGATTATGATAAAACACCTACTGTTCCTTGTAGTCAGCTGATAGAATGAGAATGATCGGAAACAGTAAACGTATTAACTCTTCGAAGCATTTGTACGCAAAGCCAGTTTTCGAGAGCATTGAGATAGACTCCAGAATTTTGAGGAAGGACTCATGCCATACAACACGCTTCAAATTTGTGTACGATAGCTTTCCATCCTCTCCAGAGTCCTCCGGAACCTGAGGAAGATCTGGTCAGAAATCAAATTAGAGACAGGTATACAATGGACATACAATAGGTAGAAAGCCAACAATACGTCCTCCTCCAAGGCCATCACTGTTCCTGATATTCACAGGAAGGTTTGCACAGCGGGCGATGACGGGATATGCTTTCACCTTTCCTGAGCTTGTGAGATGGCTCTTGTCAGCATACAAGATGAACGCAAGGGGAACACCATTTTCCGGCAACACAGACTAATAAAATATTGGTTTTGTCAAACAAGCGACTCGGAATCAGTAGATATAGAAGTGTAATGCACCGATTGAATCTTACCTGGATGCTCCACCAGCGGTCAGCCGTCCAAGGTTCATGAATAAAACGTTCAAAGTTGGTACCATTGTGCTTATACAAGCGCTGAGCATCCCACACAAAGTGCGGGGCAAGTAATGGGTCTTCGAGAATATCTAAAGCCCATTCCCATAGTGGACGGGAATACATTTCAAACTCTAGAGTTTCCCTTTTGTATGGCACCGAGATCGTATGGTTTTCGAGCTGAACGGTCATATTGAAAGACATCAGGAACAAATATAGTACTATGTAAATGGGCTTTGGATACATACGGGTGTTAATTTAGAAGTAATGCGAGACCATCCATTCATAACATCATTGTACGACTTTAGCGAGAAGCCAGACTGACCATCAGCGACCCGCCAGATCAGCTTGAGCAATTGGTCGATCTGCTCTTTGCTCATAGCAGATTGGTGGGTAAGCTCAGCGATTTCAAAGTCAACTCGAGAAGTAAATGGTGCCCAGGGTGCATCATCAGGTAGCGTCGGAGTGAAGGATCGCTCTCCATAACTCGAGAACGATTCATATGCGGCCGGCCGGCCGCTGTTCGGGTGGTATTCCGTTTTGAAGCTATCGGGAGCGGCGTTCACAGTCCCTGCATCAAAGAATTCTGACGGGTGGCCAGCGAAACCAGTGGGACTGATATTCCCATCCTCATCTGTTGCGCCTGACATGCTTATACGAGAGGAGCCTGTTGAAGAATGTGAATAAAAGAACCGAAATCCAACTCAAAACTTGCGTTGCTGCGAACCAACACTCATGTTGTCGCTGCCCAACTCAGCAACTTCAACGTCCGGGATATATCTAAGGCATCAGGCAATACGGGTTGTTGCGGGATTGGAATCTTGGATGGTTCTTCTAGTAGTTGTCGTTGTTCTGTATACAAGAGTCAGTTTCTCCCATGTGACACTCTCAATCGTCCTGCGGTGATCAGACAAGAAACACAATTAATCTTACCTTCAATCAGACGCACATCGATTACTTGTGCGGCCAACTTCATATATTCCTTATTTCTTTTCTTTTTCTCCCGTCTACTTGCACAACTGGACTCGTGTGATTTTAGGCCATGGGGAGCAAATTCTCTTGTACAGTATTTGCAGGCGATTTTGTCCGCTGGAGCACCTCTGGTATGATATGAACGTTTGGATGGCATGGTATGCGACAGAGAGGAGTAGTTTACAAGAATGAACAGTTAGATCAGAGCTGGTGCCTCTCGAGATGTTGACATACGGTGAGAGTAGCGAGAATCGCGCATTCAGACATCCTGGGAATCGCCTTCCGGCGATTGCCAGGGCTTGCAATCACCTTGTAACGCGACTCACAGAATTGGAAAGCACGTGATGGGTATTAGAAGGCCTTGTCAATGTGGGTCCAATGCACTGCCAATCGTGTCTAAATGCGGCAGGATTGGAACTGGGGTTACACAATTTGCGACAAAGGTCCCAGACTTGTCTGTCCTTCATGGACTTTATCTCCTCATTGCATCCATCCATCCACTGTTTCTGATCTCCTTTAGACAGTTTAGCGATGTCGCGGAATTGTCTCGGTACATCAAATACCGGGGCTGCCATTGAGATCAATGATGAGATGAAATGTGCGCTCATCTCTCTGGCATCATCCTGTTCTAGATTGAAGATATCTGTGTTATCTCCTCTTCTCTGGAGGGTCCGCTCAATTTCTATGGGCTTTAGATTCCCATATGTATTGTCCGGAATGTGTCTTGGAGCCAGAGCTCTACGAGATCTCCATGGCATTTCTGATGGTTGTACTGGAGGTGGTCGAGGGGGTCTCGGAGGAGTGACAGGATCCAGTGGTGGAGGTGGAGGACTATCCGGTCGCTGATCTGGATGTGGGCCTTGATTGGGATGTAGATCTGGTATCGGATTGATATCAAAAGTAGGTCTGAATTGATCATCAGGTGATGGAAGTGGAGCGTCCTCGGATTCTTCCTCCCCGTGGTCAAAGACCGGGTCGTCATTGTCATCTTCTGGGATTTGTATGAGGTCAGGTTTGTTATACCCTTCGGAACATCGTGAGAAGGAGAGTTCATTGAAGGTGGCACTGTTGGCAATGACTATTTTGTGATCTTCAGGATCATAGAACCTATATCCTTTAGTTCCATTTGGATAACCAATAAAGATCATCTCTTTAGCTTTAGGGGAGAGTTTGTCTCTCCTGTCTTCTTTATGAATGAAGACATATGCACGACATCCAAAAACTCGGAAATTAGATATATCTGGTTTCTTCACACTAGGGTCCCAGTGTGAGATAGGGGTCATCCATTTCAATCTTCGGATTGGTTGACGATTATAGATATGAACTGCAGTGTCCACAGCATCTTGCCAGAATATTTTTGGCAGACATGCATGATGTAGCATTGCATTAGCTTTCTCAAGCAATGTGCGATTAAATCGCTCAGCTCTCCCATTTTGTTGGGGTTCTCTGGCTATACTTTGTTGGTGTCTTATACCGTGCGAAGTGAGGAATGATTGGAACTGGTGTCCAGTGTATTCCCCCCCTCGATCCGAACGTAGGGCAATAAGATTTGACCCAGTAGAGCGTTCAGCCATAGCCAGATAAGCTTGGAATGCAGCAAATGCATCGGACTTCCGTTTAAGGAAGGCAATACATGCATAGGAGCTATAATCATCAAAGAAGGTAATCACCCACTTGTTGTGATTCCGAGATTGAATTGGCATTTCCAGAAGATCTGTATGTACTAACCCAAGAACTTGGGTAGCATGAGAGGAAGATTCTGGATGAGGATGTTGAGTGTGCTTTCCCAAAGCGTAGCCTCTACAATCAATGAGACAATAGGGCATGGATAGGGGTGGAACTCCGGAATAAGTCCGGGAGGAGTGTTTGATCGCAGAATTGGATGGATGTCCAAAACAGTAGTGCCATAACCAGAATTTCTGGTATATCCTTTCTTCGTCTCCTTGTAGTGACATGGTGGAATTTGCACTAGGAGTAATCTGATGCGACTGAAACCAGTGTAGTCCTCCATGATGTGAAATGGCCGAAGCCAGTAACACTACATGGCTATGTTTGTTCTGAATAATTGTAGCCTTGTGTGTTATCTCCATGGTATGACCAGTGGAGGTCAATGCAGAGACAGATAGGAGTCTATATGGTGATTCTGGAGAATACCATACATTCCGCAGGATCAAGTGCGGATAAGTGCCGGGGCGGACTATAACATGTCCAGGACCGTGCATCCTCATGGTGCTTCCATTAGCGACTTCGCATGGTTTCTCCCCGTCACTAAGGGTGATAAAGTCTCCAAGGTAAGGTGTAAGATGATGAGTAGCACCACTATCCACCATCCACATATCTTGGGTGGTCATTAGTTCCAAAGGATTCCGAGCCATTCCAACAAAATACAGGTCACAGAAATCATATTGTTCATACGAGGTGTCCTTGTACCCAGAGGGTTCATTGTACATTCCCAGAGAAAAATCATATAGGTCTCGGAGGTCCGATCCATATTTCCATAGACCAGATTGAGTCCTCCAGTTATCTCCAAAGTAAGTCTCGGAAGGAGTTTGCTTCCGCTCCTTCCGGTTTCCCCCTGTTTCCTTATTCTTACGCTTCCTATTCCTCCTTCTCCGGTTCCTGGGTTTCGGAACTGTGTCTGAATGTTGTGATCCTTGTGGATCTACAGGAGGATTTGAGGACTCAGCAGGAAGCTGGCCTTGGAGAAAGCTGATAGGTTGGAAAGGGGTTAGTTGGAATGTCAAGAAAGGACTGGTTATCAAACCGATCAGTGTCCTCAACCATATACGAGGGATCCGCTGTGTTCCATCCATTGTTGTCATCCTAGTGGTCGTAGATGACCTCTTCCATCTCCGGAAGTTCATTGATGGTGTCCATCGGAAAATCATCTGCTAGGACCATGGAGGCAAGGTCAATCTCTTTTTCCATGAAATGTGCAGCTGCCTTTTTCTTGCCTTTACCTTTGTTCCGCTGCTCATATGCCTTCGCTTTGGACAATTTGGCACCAGGTCTCTTCTTGCCAGATGGTCCTGTGGACCGTTTTGGCTTGCCCCAACAGTTCTCCGTAGTATAGTTATTGCAACCACACTTGGCACATTTCTGCGTCAGAGCTGGCTTAATCGCATTGGTGCGGTTAGCGGAGGGCATGTCGGATATACAATTGGCAAGGGAGGAGTGAGCAGAGGAGGATTGGCAAGTCCAGGTACTTTTCCTGAGATTATATTCTCGCAGTATGCTTGCAGAGATCTGATCAGGAACAAAGTTTGCGGGAGTGACCGTGTGGACAAGTGTCGACACCATCCCGGAATATCCGGAGGGCAGTGCATTGAGAATGATCATGGAGGAAATTGTATCAGGGAGAGATAAGCTGGCCGTTTCAGCCCGGCGGAGGTGACCCTGAATCTCCAATAGTTGGGATGACAGCTCCTTATCGGAGTGGAAGCGGAATCGGAGTATGTCCTGGAAGACAGCGAAGTAACTGGAAACACCCGTGGGCTGATAAAGATCACGGATATGTTCCCAGAGTTCCTTGGCAACAGATTGAGTGATGGTGGTAGTTGTGCCATCAATAGTGACAGTTTGGGGTGTATGCACAAAAGGAATGACACTTTGAAGTGCTACCAGAAGATAAACATTGATCAGAGCATAAGCTTGCTGATCCATGTTGATCCAGGTCCTTTTGGCAACATTGTCTGTCTGTTCATGCCATTTGGATGTCCCATCAACAATAGTCCATGCATTACACAGGACTAGGACATTCCGAAGTTGAGAAGACCAGTCAGGATAATTAGTCGGACTCTGAAGGATTTTGATCCGAGATGTGATTTCTGATCCAATTTTGAAGGTAGCCATGGTAATTATCTACCAAGGGAAGAAGACGGCGATTGGAATAGAGTTTGGGAACTGTAACTGAAAATCAGTATGACCATATTGGGTTTGACTTGTGTCAATCTTGTTTAGTGTATCGAAGATCTGTGCCTTGGCTTCCCTGATTAGGAGTCTCTGTTCCTTCTTCTTATTTCTCCACTTTTGTCTCCGTTCAATCCAATTATCAGTGGGTTTCCTCCGCTTCCGATTCTCCGTCCATGGATAGTTCCCATTTTGATCCGGAAAGAAGATATCCCATGTTTCCTCATTGTCTCAGCATAACTGTGATACCGGTCGGTTTTGTGCAACCGTGAGGAACAAGTTGAGATCATAATCATTGGGTAACCAATGATAGTTGTGGATTCTTCTTCCTTTATCGGATTCAAAATATTTAGTAGTACAGGAACGAAAAGGAGTAACCGGAATGTTCTGCAGAGCGACATACAAGTACAAAAAGGTCCCACCAAAATCAAAATTATCTCTATCGTCCATTAAGTAGTCTCCTACGTAGTACTCCCTAGTAAGGACCTGTCAGCCCTTTCTGATTGGTTCTACATATGGAGCGCCATAGAACACTGGCAGCAGCCAAACTCTCGGCATCTACTCGAGAAATTCATCCGCGTTCTCCTCTACTGTGAGTAGGAGTTCAGGGTACTGGTGTGCGAATTCTCCATATGGGATGTGGAGATTCGCATCGTCTGGGAGACTCTTGATGTATGACTCTATCTGTGGTGTCGTCATCTAGGCGGAGATCTGGGATTTCGGAGTTGGTGCGGAAAGGAGAAAAGAAGACGGGATGAGGAGTGGGTGTTACAATTTCTTTCCTCATTCTCTCTATCGCGTCTACGACACGTTTTATCTCTTATCTTTTGCCACACTTTAATCTTATCTTTAGGCCGATTCCTTTGCATCATCTCGTCATCTTCTCTTTGTCATCAGCCTAACGTTTATCCTTACCGGTCCGTACTCTTCTCCTTCAGATTCCCTTTTGAGTATGTCCCATCTGCTTTTATCTCTTGTTTGATTCCTTGTAAGGAATCTCTTGTTCTTTCTATGACTCGTTCTCTATTTCATATGGACAGCCTCCTCCGCAGTCGTTTCTCTCACAACGGCTTAGTTTCTCCGCATTCCATGATATTCTATAGTGTTCCATCTATCCGATTCCACACTATATATACCTAGCTGTCATGTATTCTAGTTCCTTACTCTTGTTCTTCTGTATTCTTCGCAATACACTTCGTTCTGCTTGAGTCACTCCTCGCTTGAGACTTCGTTGTCAAGCACCTCTTCGTCGTCGTCGAGTCTCCCCTCGTCGACTCCTTGAACCTTCGCGTCGTTGTCGAGTAACCCTCGTCAACTCTCTGTGTCTGTCTTCAAGCTACTCCTCGTCGACCTCTTCATCACTCTGTGTACGTCTTCGAGTCTCTCCTCGTTGACCTCTCAGTCCTCTAGTGTCGTTTATGAGCTACTCCTCGTAAACTCCTCTTCGCTCTAGTCACCTTCTTCAGGACGTTGTCGTACCTCTCCGTGAGTGTCCTCCCCGATTTAGGTTCGTGTCGTCCGCTCCGCTCAAGTAGTACGACTTGCGTAACAATCAGCATCTTGGATTTCAGGGCTCATGGAGAGATGGATGGGTAATGTATGATGGAACAATTGTAGTGCTATATGCATGTCCTGGATTAAATGGTGATGCTTATTTCACCCACAAATCAAACTATGGGCTTAACCTTCAGGTATGTTTTGATTTGAATAAATAAACTAATACTCATATACATAGATTGGTAATGTTCCCTCTACACTTCAAGTTGTGGACTATTCCCATGGTTTTACTAGATCTGCCCATGATGCTTTAGCTTTTGAGCATACTGCAGCTCCTCAGTATCCTGATTGGTTATTTGAGAATGAGGAGTTTGCCTGGGTTGACTCAGCATACTCTGTTAACCGTAGAACAATTCCCATTCACAAAAGACCTACATATGTCTCTTCAGCCTGAAAATGCTGCTTTTGACTGAGCTGTTTCTAATCTATGTGTCTGATCTGAGCATTGCATGGGTGCTCTTAAGGGTCAATTTCAGGCTTTGCGGAGCCTACATGTTAGCATCAACAGTAATAAGGATCACATATGGGCTTGCTGGTGGATGACTATTGTAATCATATTGCATAATCTAGTTATTGATGTAGAGGGAACAAAGGTAGGGGGGATTTTTGCAGCAGTATATACAACTGTTGAAGAAGAGTATAGAGGGATGGCAGATGAAGCTTTAGGTGATGATGAAGAGGCAGGAGATGTTAAAAGAAAGCAGTTAGTTGCTGAACATACAGCCTATAAAGGGATTTAAATGGGTGAACATTAAACTTGGTGATCTACATATTGTGGGGAGTAAAACTATCTACAGCAATTTGTATCAAAGAGTGATATTAAAGGAGGGGTATCACCAAATAAAGATAAGCAAAAGAAAATGAGTGTTTAGTTATATAAACCCTCAAAAGATAAATCATCACCATTTTCAATATCTCATATAGGAGACTAAGGTTGATTAGAAGTAGATGAGCTGGATGGTCTCTCAGATACCTTAGGACCATCCTTCAATTCCTCCACCTTTCCTCTATACTCATCAAGAGACTATAAGCCCAGTTTGAACTCTTCCATCAGTAGCTTACACTTTTTGAACTTGTGCTCCTTAGAAAGATGTACATTCATGTTCTGCACATTCTAACTATAAGTATAGATCAGCCCATGAACTAGTTAAAAAATAGCAAGCTCATCTTTGAAGTTCCAAAATGCTATCTTCAAAGAAGTGCTTCTGTGGAATCTTCTTAATCAAGGCCTTGGCTTTCTCAATCGCAGCTGATGAGATAGAAGGAGTACGAGAATGTCCATGTGAGGCTTGCTGGGACAGAGTTGAAGGCTGAGATGATCCAGAATCAGCCTAGGAGTGTGAAGTCTCAGTAGAAGGATGAGACTGAGCCAAGAGACGGGGATCAATACTCTCATGTCCAATAGGTGGCTGCATCTATGTAACCTTGCAGCCACTAGGACCAACACCTGTTGTCACAGCTGGAGGGTTGATATTGAGACAGCTAGCCCAAATATAATGACAGTTGGGAAAGAACTCCCACTGTTTCACAAGACTCTCTAAAGATAATAGTTCAGTAAACACATATACATCAGTTGTCAACTCACCAAAAAGATTCCATGCAGAGTCTAGAGTATTCTCATCAGGACCATCAGGAGGAATGTAAAAATCCATGATCACATCATGGGAATCCTCCACAGGATCAGGACCATCATCATCTTTGAGTCCACCACCTGTCTACTTGAGCTTAGCAGCTAACTTGATATAATGCTGCTTTAACCTAGATAAAAAAATATAAATCTAATGGGAATAAAAAGAAAAGGTACTCACCATTCAATCTTCTTCTTGATGCAATCACCTCCAGCATGTAAGGAAATATCAGTAATCTCAGGTATAAGAATCTATGTCATTGTCTGATACACAGTGATTTTTCTCTTGCCAGTTTTCCACTGAAATTCTCATTAGTGAGTGTAGAAATCAAGGAATGCATCTTTTACATCACCAGGATTTTCCTTGATGCCAAATAGAACCTTGAAACAAGTAGGCTTCTCAATCTCCAAGATAAGAAGCTATATCTTCTCTGTTGTCCATGAAATGGTGAGTATCTGGAGCTCCTCAGGGGCTCTTTTGTGAGGCATTTACAGTAGAACAAGTAAAGACAGTATATAGTGAGTAGTTGGGTAAGAGAGAGTGGGTTATGTAGTGGTAATGGTAGAACGAGTCATTCCACAGCACTCGAGATCTGATGGCGCACATGATTTCCTAATTAGGTGTGGCTATGCACAGATAGACATAGGCATGGGTGTGGGCTCCAACTTTGAGCCACTCTAATGATGATAGTGGGTCCAGAGGCAGAGTTGGGATCGCTCAACAAGTAAGCCTAAATCTAAGTGTATAGGGCACAGTCTACTTGTTCTCTAGATACATGTGTACGGTCCAGAGGGTCTGGACATGGAGTAGGTGATTGCTCTATGGTATTTACCTTCTCCTTGCCATACTTCTCCTTCAACTCCGCTGACCATGACTCCCTGTCCCGACATTCATCTGTATTGTAGCCTCCTGATCTGTGATGCTCACACCACTTCTTGCTTTTCTTCCTCCACTCCTTATGGGTATTTGCAGAGTAAGCGGAGTTGGCCTTGGAGGGGAGCTTTTGATGTGCATCTTCAGAGAGAATCCAGACTTCGATAGCATCAAAGGTAAATTTGCTCTCTTCAGTAGTGTTGATTATCAACAATGCGAACATGCTCCATTCCGGAGTTTTCGGAAGTGAGTGGAGGAGGATGAATGTGGGGATCTTGGTGTCTACTGTGTATCTCATTCCGGCTAGATGCACTTCAAGTGACTGGATGACAGTGATGTGCTCTAAGAGGTTGGAGTTGCCATCCCATTTTAGCGCAAAGAGCTGGCAGTAAGAATAGTATGTGGAGAGGAGATCAGACTATTGGTAAAGTCTAAGGAGTGCATTGTACAAGTCCTTGGCAGAGGTGTGATGGGCTGTCTTCAGAAGGATTGCATCAAAGATGTGGTCTTGGATAATTCTGTGTGCTTTTTCATCCTATTCTGTTCATTTTCATATATCATCCACGGTGATTGTAGTGACAGAGATAGAAGGAGAGCTTCCCTTCTAGAAGAAATGAAAAGAAGACGCATACACTCAATGTTTCATGTTGGACTACTATGCCAGTATCAGCCAAATGATGATATATTGTGTTGAGATCACCTAAATAGAGGCAACTAAATAGGGGCAACAGTGCCCAAACTAAGTTACATGAGTAAAGTGGCTAACTAAGAAAAAGGGACCTCACCTCAGAGTGTTGCAAGGAGAGCAAGACACAATTGAGGTGAGGAAGTGGAGTTTAAAGGTTTAAAAAGGTTGAAGTTATGCACACACTTAACTCCGGAAAACTCCAGATTGGAAATAGGCAAGAATAGGCGCACTGAAGAAGGAAAGTACAAGGAGTAGTGCTCAGGCAGGTTAAGAATGCCACCACGCTACAAGCACAATGCTAGACCATACTAAAGTAAGGTAGATTAACTCCAGAAGAATTAAATGAACAGATGAGCAAAAGAGCACCGGAGTTGGTGCACTGGAGACTCCGGAGTTTTGGAGTTATATTTTGACACTCCCACTCGAGTGTAATCATAGACCCATAGCCTGAACAAACTTCCAGTGTTGTTCATGCAGAAGAGGTTTTGTGAGAATGTCTGCTATCATATCTCCAGTGGGAACGTATCGGACTACCGCTTCCTCTTTTCCAACCAAGTCGTCTCAGATGAAATGGTACTTCTGTTGAATGTGTTTTATGTGGGCACGGAATTGTGGATTGTGGGAGAGGATAATGACGGCTTGGTTGTCAAAGTGGAGAGTAGTCAGTCTGGTTTGCACATGTCCGATCTCCTCGAAAAAGGTCTGCAATCTGACTGTTACGCAAGTCGTACTACTCGAGCGGAGCGGACGACACGAACCTAAATCGGGGAGGACACTCACGAAGAGGTACGACAACGTCCCAAAGAAGGCAACTAGAGTGCAGAGGAGTTTACGAGGAGTAGCTCGTAAACGACACTAGAGAACAGAGAGGTCAACGAGGAGAGACTCGAAGATGTACACGGAGTGACGAAGAGGTCGACGAGGAGTAGCTCGAAGACAGACACAGAGAGTTGACGAGGGTTACTCGACAACGACGCGAAGGTTCAAGGAGTCGACGAGGGGAGGCTCGACAACAACAAAGAGGTGCTTGACGACGAAGTCTCAAGCGAGGAGCAACTCAAGCAGAATGAAGTGTATTGCGAAGAATACAGAAGAACAAGAGTAAGGAACTAGAATACATGACAGCTAGGTATATATAGTGTGGAATCGGGTAGATGGAACACTATAGAATATCATGGAACGCGGAGAAACTAAGCCGTTGTGAGAGAAACGACTGCGGAGAAGGCTGTCCATATGAAATAGAGAACGAGTCATAGAAAGAACAAGAGATTCCTTACAAGGAATTGAATGAGAGATAAAAGAGGATAGAACGTACTCGAAAGGGAATCTGAAGGAGAAGAGTACGGACCGATGAGGATAAGCATTAGGCCGATGACGAGAAGAGGATGATGAGACAATACGAAGGAATCAGCCTAAAGATAAGATCAAAGTATTGCAAACGATAAGAGATAAAACGTGTTGTAGACACGACAAAGAGAACGAGGAAAGAAATTGTAACACTGACCAAATGCTGTCCAGCATTGCTAAGTCTGATGTACTCCGATTCCGTTGAGGATAGTGCTACCACGCTTTGGAGCTTACTTGACCAGGAGATCACTCTCCTGTTGCTGAGGAAAACAAAACTGGAGATGGACTTTGAATTGTCCAGATTCTGTGACCAACCTACATCTGAGAGGCTGTGGAAATCCATATCCATGGACACTTTGTTTCCATCATATCGGAGTTCCATGTCCATGGTGGTGTAGAGGTAGTGGAGTACTCTCTTTGTAGTGTCCCAATGACACTTCTTGGAAGCGAAACTGAAACAGCTGAGAACTCCGATGGCGTGTGCCAAATCTGGCCATGTTTCCATCATCAAGTACATTAGTGATCCAATGACTGTGAGATACAAGACCTTGATTCCGTTTATGACCATCTCTGATAGAGTAGTGTTATCCTCCAGATCTGCAACTGAGAGTGACAAGCTGTAGAGCATCGGGGTTTGGCATGGAATGGAAGATGCCATTCCAGTACATTGTAGGACTGTTTGCAAGTACTGGACTTGAGAGAGAGAAATAGTCCAGAGCTTTCTGTTCTGGCAGACTTTCAGGCCTAGGATAAATTTTGCTTCTCTAAGATCATGCATTTTGAAAGAGGAGGAAAGTGCAGGCTTAATGGAGTTCATGAATGAGCAGGAACTCACAGCTAGGAGCAAGTCATCCACATAGACAACGAGAAAGCAGACCTGTCCTTCTTAGTAGAGTACGTACAGGCATGTTTCCACATTCAGGTGAGCGAATTCAAGCTCTCCGAGTTTCTTGTCCAATGTCCTATTCCAAGTCCATCCAGCTTGCTTGAGTCCATATAAGGACCATTGGAGGCACTAGAAGTATCCAGGCTGGATTGGTACACCATCTGGAGGTAGAAGGTACAGTTCTTCCTCCAATTCTCTATTGAGATATGTGGTCAATATATCCATTTGATCCAGCTCTAAATTGTATTTGGCAGTGATGGCTATAGTGGTCCATATGGAGTCAAGATTTGCAACGGGCGCGAATACTTCCTGATAATCGACTCCTTCTTTTTGAGTGAATCCTCTCACTACAATCTGGACTTTGTACCGGTCTACCTTTCCGTTCTCATCCCGTTTGATCCATAACACAGGCTTAGAGGTGATGGGAGTTGCACCTGTGGGTATTGTTACAATTTCTTTCCTCGTTCTCTTTATCACGTCTATGACACGTTTCACCTCTTATCTTTTGCCACACTTTAATCTTATCTTTAGGCCGATTCCTTCGCATCACCTCGTCATCTTCTCTTCGTCATCGGCCTAACGTTTATCCTTACCGGTCCGTACTCTTCTCCTTCAGATTCCCTTTTGAGTACGTCCCATCTGCTTTTATCTCTTGTTCGATTCCTTGTAAGGAATCTCTTGTTCTTTCTATGACTCGTTCTCTGTTTCATATGGACAGCCTCCTCCGCAGTCGTTTCTCTCACAACGGCTTAGTTTCTCCGCATTCCATGATATTCTATAGTGTTCCATCTATCCGATTCCACACTATATATACCTAGCTGTCATGTATTCTAGTTCCTTACTCTTGTTCTTCTGTATTCTTCGCAATACACCTCGTTCTGCTTGAGTCGCTCCTCGCTTGAGACTTCGTCGTCAAGCACCTCTTCGTCGTCGTCGAGCCTCCCCTCGTCGACTCCTTGAACCTTCGCGTCGTTGTTGAGTAACCCTCGTCAACTCTCTGTGTCTGTCTTCGAGCTACTTCTCGTTGACCTCTTCGTCACTCTGCATACGTCTTCGAGTCTCTCCTCGTTGACCTCTCAGTCCTCTAGTGTCATTTACAAGCTACTCCTCGTAAACTCCTCTTCGCTCTAGTCACCTTCTTTGGGACGTTGTTGCACCTCTTCGTGAGTGTCCTCCCCGATTTAGGTTCGTGTCGTCCGCTCCGCTCGAGTAGTACGACTTGCGTAACATCCACAAGTCCACGTCCAGACATTTGTATGCATCCTTGATTGTTGTCGGAAGGTTTTCCTTGCTAGGTCCATGGACAATTCCGGCAAAGAGGTTTTCTCAGAGTTCTTCTTGCATGGTCAGAAAAGCCCCAGGTATGTCAGGTATTTCGGCAGCACTTTCTCCGTCGGACATGTTTGGGAAGAGGGTGTCCTCTATCTCCGCTTCATCGTCTGAGTCCTCCCACTTTCTCCGTGTTCATTGCACTTCCTCGTCCAGAGTGTGCTGGTAATCCCTGTTTTTGTCTGCTGTCTTTCATGCCCGGCTTCCTCTCTGCGTGCCTGCTGTTTTTTGCGCGGGGGGGGATGACGGAGTTTTCGGACATGTTGTGGATGGCTCCACATTCGGACTTGACTTGTCTTCAGGTCTTTCAAGGTGGAGTTGATTTAGCTTGTCCGTTAGTTCCATAACGTCGTCCGTTTCCAGGTGTGCTCCCACTGAGTCTGGATAGATTGTGTTTACGTTGTCATCGTCATCGTCCTCATCGGGAAAGGCCAACTCGGGGTTTTAGAGATGCGGGAGTCCCTCCCACTGATCCTCAGATGCACAGGTCCAAGGTCCGGTTTCAAAGTCCGAGATTCTGCCGGATTCGTTGAAGGTGACATGTCGACTAGAGATTATTGTCCATTGCTCTAGGTCCAGGAGTTTGTATGCTTGTTGGCCATAGGTGTATCCGAGCATGATGCATTTTCGTCCGTGGGAGCGGAACTTTCCGTCGTGTTGTTCCTTCGGGATAAGGGCGTATCCAATACATCTGAAAGGTCGGAATAAGGTGGGATCTATGGATTGTTTGAATAGTGCGTGGTACGGTGTATCTCCATTGAGTGCGGATGTCGGACTCCTTGCGGAGATGTATGCGGCTGTGGCCATCGCGTCTGCCCAAAAGGACTTGGGGAGTTTGGAGTCTTCGAGCATGGAGTTCGCTAGTAGAGAGAGGGTTTGGTTCATGCGCTCCACAAGTCCGTTTTGTTCAGGAGTGTACAGAGCAGATGTTTCCAGATTTGTGCCATTGCTCCAGAGTGTGCTTTTGAACTCCTTGTTTGTATACTTGCTCCCCCCGTCGCTCCAAACAAACTGGATGTGGAGGTTTGAGAAACATTCTGAGTCAACCTTAGAGCGGAAAAAGGCCTCGGAGTCAGACTTCCAGCGGATGTAGGTCTCCTGGACTTCGCTCTTTTGCTTCAAGAAGTATATCCATGGGAATCGTGTGAAGTCGTCGACTATGAGCAACCAATATCAGTATCCTTCTCGTGATGCCAGAGTTATCGGTCCTCTGATGTCCGTATGTACCATTTCCAATGGTCTGGAAGTGCACACGTCATCTTTTGATTTGAAAGGGAGTTTCTGCATTTTTCCGGTAGTACAGGATTCACAGAATTCCAGTGTTCCGGTGAGTCTGTCGATACCCTGGAGTAGGCCTCTCTGGACCATGGTTTGGATTCTGGGTATGGTGATGTGTCCTAGGCGTCTGTGGAGTATGTTTATGTCTACGGACACTAAGCTGGAGTCCGGAATCCATGTCGGAGTGACGTCGGCATGATATAACCCTTGGTCATGATGTCCGGTTAGGATTATCTTTCATCCTTTTCACACGGAGCAGAAGCCTGATCCGGCCGGAAATGTTGTGCAGCAGCCTAATTGCGACAGTTTCAGTATGGAGATGAGTGACAGTGTGAACTCCGGGATGTGTAGGACATCGCTCAGGGTGATTTCATAGTGGTTTCCGTTGACTGTGGAACGGAGGATTACTGACCCTACTCTGATGGCGCGTACAGTGGAGTTGTCGCCAAATTGTATGTGCCGCGGTGTGGACAGGGCGGAGTATGTGGAGAACCAATTCTGGTGTGGTACCATGTGCAATGTGACTCCGGAATTGCTAATGATCGGTTTTGCGTCAGAAGTTATGTAGGTCTGAATGCAGTGGTATAAGGCTCAGTCTACTTGGTCACTAGCTACATTTGTTCTATCTGGAGGATCAGAGCTCGGACTAGGTTTCTCTGTACCACTTACTCCATGCTTGTCTTTCAACTCTTGGGACTAGTACTTCTGACTCCTACATTCCTTGGTGTCATGCCCCATAGTCCGGTGATGTTCGCACCATTTTCCTTTTTGTCTCTGCTCTCCCTTTACCTTTGCCGGATGTGCGGACTCTGCTTTTTGGGAAAGCTTTAACTGGGCATCCTCCGAGAGAATGCGGACTTTGACAGAGTCGAAAGTCAGCTTGGTTTCGTCGATCGTGTTGATTACAGACGAGGTGAAGGTGTTCCATTCCAGAGTTTTCGGAAGGGAGTGTAGTAGGATGAATGCGAGGATTTTCGGATCGACGGAGTATCTCATGCCGGCTAGCTGCGACTCCAGGGAACGGATGGAAGCGATGTATTCAGAGAAGTTGGAGTTTCCGTCCCACTGGGAGGTGAACAATTGGCAATAGGAGTGGTATGCGGAAGGGAGATCAGAGGCCTGATAGAGTGTGAGGAGGGCGTCAAAAAGATCTTTGGTGGAGGCGTGATGCGTGGTTTTTAGGAGTATTGCGTCGGAGATGTGATCCTGAATGATGCTGTGCACTTTTTCATCACGCTCTGTCCATTTTCGGAGTTCTTCCACTGAGGAGAGTGCTGCAGATGCGGAGTCGGGTGCTCCGGAGGGTTTTCAAACGGATGTGCTAGGAGCGGTGGAGCTGTCCGTGAGGATGTCAGTTCCTAGAACAACACCAAGGACTTTCTCACGGCGGAGTTTTGCGGAGATGTGCAGTTTCCACACTTGGAAGTTTGCAGGGCCGAGTAAGACTGGGCATTTGGCGGCAGAGGAATATGTGTTGGAGGACATCGGAGATGGCCTGGAATGCGTCAGGGCTATGGACATGTTGATACGCTCTGGAGCAGAGTTGTGTGGAGTGATCCCTTTTTGCTAGTGTGCGCTAGCAGGGCTCATAACCTGTCGAGATCACCTAAATAGGGGCAGCAATGCCCAAACTAAGTTACATGAGTAATGTGGCTAACTAAGAAAAAGGAATCTCACCTCAGAGTGCCACAAGGAAAGCAAGACACAACTGAGGTGAGGAAGTGGAGTTCAAAGCTTTAAAAAGGTCGAAGTTATGCACGCGCTTAACTCTGGAAAACTCCGGATCGGAAATAGATGAAAATAGGCGCACTGAAGAAGGAAACTACAAGGAGTGGTGCTTGGGTGGGTTAGGAACACCACCACACTGTAAACATGATGCTAGACCATACTAAAGTAGGGTAAATAAACTCCAGACGGATTTAATCAATGGATGAGCGAAATAGCTCCAGAGTTGGTATGCTAGAGACTCCGGAGTTTCGGAGTTATATTTTGACACCACTACCATGGCAACTGTGATGAGGATGGGGGGGCAACGCTACTGTCCACCACTGCAGCCGACCACTGTCAAAGTATAACTCCAGACAACTCTGGAGTGGAGTAGGTGAAAATAGATGCTCCGCATCCGGAAAGTAGAAAGGGCGCAGCAGTGTGTGGTCAGAAAGAGTATGCGTGCCACCATGTTGTGAACACAAGGTAGTACTATACTAAAGAAGTGTAAAGTGAGTCTACTAAGAATAGAACCGAAGATCGAAGAGATCACTCTAGAGTTGGTATGAAACCACTCCGGAGTTACTGGAGTTATACTTTGACACTCCCACTTGAACATAGTCGTAGACCCATTGCCTGAACGAATTTCCAGTGTTGTTCTTGCACAAGTGGTTTTGTGAGAATGTTGGCCACCATATCTCCAGTAGGAACATACCGGATCACCACTTCTCCTTTCCTCACTAGGTCATCACGGACAAAATGATATTTACACTGGATGTGCTTCATCCGAGTGTAGAATTGCAGATCGCAGCTCAAGATAATGGCTGCTTGGTTGTCACAGTGAAGAGTAGTCAGTCCGGACTGTGGATGTCCAATCTCCTCAAAGAAGCTCTGCAACCAAGTGAAATGTTGTCCAGCATTGCTAAGTCCGATGTATTCCGATTCCGTGGAGGATAGTGCAACCATGGTTTGAAGTTTGCTTGACCATAAGATCGCTCCCCAATTACTGAGGAAAATAAAACCGGATACAGACCTAGAGTTGTCCAGATCTTGCGACCATCTAGTGTCAGAGAAACTGTGGAAGTCTATATCCATCAAGACTTTGTTTCCGTCGTACTGGAGTTCCATGTCCATGGTAGCCTGCAAATACTGGAGTACTCATTTGGCCGTGTCCCAGTGACATTTCTTTGGAGTAGAACTGAAATGACTAAGTGTGCCCACTGCGTATGCCAAGTCCGGTCGCGTTCCAAGCATGAGGTACATCAAGGATCCTATGACTGTTAGGTAGGATACCTTGATTCCATTTATCACTATCTCTGGTAGTGTGGAGTTGTCCTCTGGGTCGGTGACAGAGAGGGAAAGATTATGGAGCATGGGGGTTTGGCACAGAGTAGAGTTTGCCATTCCAGTATGTTGTAGTACAGTCGTTGCATATTGTGTCTGTGATAAGGAGATTGTATAGAGTTTGCAATTGTGGCAAATTTCAACTCCAAGGATGAACTTGGCCTCTCCGAGATCGTATATTTTGAATACTGAGGAGAGAGAAGATTTGACGGAGTTCATGAAAGATCTTGTGCTGGCAGCGAGGAGAAAGTCATCAATGTATACAACAAGGAAACAGACCTGTCCACTCTTTTGGACGACATATAGGCAAGTCTCCACATTTAGTCGAGCGAATCCGAGCTCTCCTAATTTTTTGTTGAGGGTCTTGTTCCATGTCCGACCTGCTTGTTTTAGTCTGTACAGTGACCTTCGGAGCCACCAGCAATATCTGGCCTGTATTAGAACCCCTTCCAGAGGTAGAAGGTACAGCTTCTCTTCTAGTTCTCCGTTTAAGTACATGGTGGAGACGTCTATTTGATTGAGTTTCAAGTTGTACTTTGCAGTGAGGGCTATGATTGTCCAGATGGAGTCCAGGTTTGCCACCAGTGCGAAGACCTCCTGATAGTCCACTCCCTCCTTTTGGGTGAAGCCCCACGTGACAATCCGGACTTTGTATTTATCTATATTTCCATTCTCGTCGTGTTTGATCTGAAAAACAGGTTTTGATGTGATTGGAGTTACTCTCTCCAGTAGTGGGACAGTTTCATATATGTGATTGGCATTCAGGCTTAGGAGTTCTTCCTCTATTGCGGACTTCCATAAGTTGGCATCTGATCTGACATATGCTTCCTTGATGGTTTTGGAAGAGTCTTCTTCGGTGGGTCCACAAGTGACTCCAATGAAGATTTGCTCCTGAAGGCTTTCGTTTAAGCTGAAGAACACTCCAGGTATGCCAGGGGTCTCTTTGGGGTCTTCGTCGCTTCGTTCAGAGGGTGATAGAATGTCTTCTATTTCCACTTCCTTGACGGAGTGTTCCTGCTTTCTCAGCCTCTATGATTCTTCATCCAAAGTCTGTTGGTAGTCGTGATTTTTGTCAGCTGGTTTGCACGCACAGCTACTTCTGTGTTTGCCTGCTACTACTTCTGCCGGGGGATATTTTAACGGTATAGGTTATGCTAATGGCTATGTCCCACTGGGTGCGCAGTGATAGCGAAGGGATTGTCAAGTGTGAGACTCACTTGACTTGAGAGAGTGAAGCTCGGTAAGGTATCGGACTGTGGTCCAGGTTGAGAGAGTTGAACAATGAGGGCTAAGCTATATAGCCAAGAGTAGGAAAGGGGACTTGATTGATCTATGATCTAATCAAGGTACAGAAGGATAATCTGTACGTTATGTGCTGTGCACTATTTTTATGATAGCCCTATCTAACTGATCTATTTATATGTAAAGATAGTGGCTATGTCAGATAACCATAGATAGAGTGACATAGCAGTTAGGCAGTACGCATAGCCCTTGAGGCAATACATACCTATGTATACCTGTGCAATACCTGTGTCATACACAGCTAATGGTGTGTACAGCCCTGTAAGTCATACCTAGTCAGTATGACTCATACACAGTCACTATGACATCATAGATAAGATATGATGTCATCATCAGTCATGAATCTAGATGAGCGTCTATATGAGGCTGTGTATTCTCTAGATCTTGATCATATGTATGATCAACTAATCAGTCTAAGTGTTGACCGATTAGATAACTGATTAGCTAGTGTATTAGGATCTGTGTCCTAATCATACACTACCATTTTGTCATGTTCCAGAGTGGAGAACTCTGTCAGAGTTGTCTTAGTAGTCAATGCTTCCTGTGATGACTGAAGGCGAAGTTGGCTGACCTTTTCAACTAAGTCCATGACTTCATCTGGCGGAGCAGGAGTGTCTCCCACTGAAGGTAAGAGGTCTGCAGGGGGTTCATCATCATCTTCCTCCTCCAGAGTTAATTCCGAATGTCAGAGTTTTTCAGTCGTAAGTCTCTCCCACTGATCCTCAGATGTACAAGTCCAAGGAGTGGCTTCAGAGTTCGATATATTGTTGGATTTGTCGAAGGTGACATGACGGCTGGAGATGATGGTCTGGCACTCCAAGTCCAGGAGTTTGTAGGCCTGTTGTCCGTGTGTGTAGCCTAGCATGACACATTTTCATCCATGCGGGCGGAATTTTCCATCATGCTGTTCCTTTGGAATGAGGGCATATGCAATGCATCCGAAAGGTCAGAATAGTGTCAGATCGACTTGTTGTTGAAAAAGTGCATGGTATAGGGAATCTCCATTTAGGGCAGAGGTCGGACTTTGTGTGGAACCATACACGGCAGTGGACATTGTGTCGGCCCAGAAGGATTTCAGAAGCTTTGAGTCCTTGAGCATGGAGTTGGCAAGGAGTGAGAGCATTTGGTTCATACGCTCTGCGAGTCCGTTTTATTCAGGAGTGTAGGTGTTACGCAAGTCGTACTACTCGAGCGGAGCGGACGACACGAACCTAAATCGGGGAGGACACTCACAAAGAGGTACGACAACGTCCTGAAGAAGGTGACTAGAGTGCAAAGGAGTTTATGAGGAGTAGCTCGTAAATGACACTAGAGGACAGAGAGGTCAACGAGGAGAGACTCGAAGACATACACGGAGTGACGAAGAGGTCGACGAGGAGTAGCTCGAAGACAGACACTGAGAGTTGACGAGGGTTACTCGACAACGACGCGAAGGTTCAAGGAGTCGACGAGGGGAGACTCGACGACGACGAAGAGGTGCTTGACGACGAAGTCTCAAGCGAGGAGCGACTCAAGCAGAACGAGGTGTATTGCGAAGAATACAGAAGAACAAGAGTAAAGAACTAGAGTACATGACAGCCAGGTATATATAGTGTGGAATCGGGAAGATGGAACACTATAGAATGTCATGGAAAGCGGAGATACTAAGCCGTTGTGAGAGAAACGACTGCGGAGAAGGCTGTCCATATGAAATAGGAAACAAGTCATAGAAAGAACAAAGGATTCCTTACAAGGAATCAAACGAGAGACAAAAGAGAATAGAACGTACTCGAAAGGGAACCTGAAGGAGAAGAGTACGGACCGGTAAGGATAAACGTTAGGCCGATGACGAGAAGAGGATAACAAGATGATGCGAAGGAATCAGCCTAAAGATAAGATCAAAGTGATGAACGATAAGAGATAAAGCATGTCATAGATGCGACAAAGAGAACGAGGAAAGAAATTGTAACAGTAGGGAGTAGAGGTTTCTAGATTTGTACCATCACTCCGGAGTATACTCCTAAACTCCTTGTTGATGTACTCGCTTCCCCCATCGCTCCAGAGAAACTAGACACGTAGGTCCAAGAAGCTTTCCAAACCAATCTCTGTATGGAAGAACTGTTGAGTGTCGGATTTCTAGCGGAGGTATGTTTTGCGGACATTGCTTTTGTGCTTCAGGAAGTAAATCCAGGGAAAACAGGTATGGTCATCAATGATGATTAGCCAGTACTGGAATCCCTCTCTGGATTTCGGAGATATTGGACCTCCAACATCCATATGGATCATTTGTAACAGTGCTGTAGTTCGTGTTTCCCAATGCGATTTAAAAGGCAGCTTCTTCATCTTTCTGATTGTGCAGGATTCACAGAATTTTGCCATTCCGGTGACTTCATCAATGCCTTGGAGATGTCCTTTTTGGACCATGGTGTGGATGTGCGCTATGGCGATATGTCCAAGCTGGCAGTGCAAAACATTTATATTGATGGAGGTTAGAGCAGATTTTGGAATAGGTGACAGAGTTACCACCACATGGTATAGTCCATTATTGTGATGTCCAATCATGATTGTGTTTTGTCCTTTTCATACGGAGCAGGAATTTGATTTTCCGGGGAAAGATGTGCTAAAGCCAAGCTTGGATAGCCTGGGCACGGAGATCAAGGAGATGGCAAAGTCCGGGACGTAGAGGATGTCGCTCAGCAATATTTGGTAGTTGTGACCATTAACGAAGGAGTGTAAGATAATTGTTCCAGTACCGACGGCATGAATGGTGGAATTGTCTCCAAATTGTACCAGATGCGGAGTTGAAAATGTGGAGTAAGTGGAGAACCATCGTTGGTGCAGTACCATGTGCGAGGTGGCTCTGGAGTTGATGATAATGATGGATTTTGATGCTGGATTTGGATCACTCATTGTGTAAGCCTGAATGCGAGTGTATAGAGCCTGATCTACGTGTTCTCTAGATACATTGGTACAATCCAGAGGGTCCAGACGTGGAGTGTTACAATTTCTTTCCTCGTTCTCTCTATCGCGTCTACGACACGTTTTATCTCTTATCTTTTGCCACACTTTAATCTTATCTTTAGGCCGATTTCTTCGCATCATCTTGTCATCTTCTCTTCGTCATCGGCCTAACGTTTACCCTTACCGGTCCATACTCTTCTCCTTCAGATTCCCTTTCGAGTACGTCCCATCTGCTTTTACTCTTGTTCGATTCCTTGTAAGGAATCTCTTGTTCTTTCTATGACTCGTTCTCTGTTTCATATGGACAGCCTCCTCCGCAGTCGTTTCTCTCACAACGGCTTAGTTTCTCCGCATTCCATGATATTCTATAGTGTTCCATCTATCCGATTCCACACTATATATACCTAGCTGTCATGTATTCTAGTTCCTTACTCTTGTTCTTCTGTATTCCTCGCAATACACTTCGTTCTGCTTGAGTCGCTCCTCGCTTGAGACTTCGTCGTCAAGCACCTCTTCGTCGTCGTCGAGTCTCCCCTCGTCGACTCCTTGAACCTTCGCGTCATTGTTGAGTAACCCTCATCAACTCTCTGTGTCTGTCTTCGAGCTACTCCTCGTTGACCTCTTCGTCACTCCGCGTACGTCTTTGAGTCTCTCCTCGTCGACCTCTTAGTCCTCTAGCGTCGTTTACAAGCTACTCCTCGTAAACTCCTTTGCACTCTAGTCACCTTCTTCGGGACGTTGTCGTACCTCTTCGTGAGTGTCCTCCCCGATTTAGGTTCATGTCGTCCGCTCCGCTCGAGTAGTACGACTTGCGTAACATGGAGAAGGCGATTGTTCTGTGATGTTCACCTTTTCTTTTCCATATTTCTCTCTCAACTCCTGCAACCACTGATCCATACTCCGACACTCATCTGTGTTATGTCCTTTTGTCTGGTGGTGTTCACAGTATTTTCTGTCCTTTTTCTTTCGCTTGCTCCTGTCAACGGTGGAGTACACGGAGTTGGACTTAGCTGGAAGTTTCATCCGTGCGTGTTCTGAGAGGATCCGGACCTCAATTGTGTCAAAGGTGAGTTTGGTCTCATCGGTGGTGTTGATCACAGATGAAGCGAAAGTGCTCCATTCCGGGGTTTTCGGAAGTGAGTGGAGAAGGATAAAAGCCAGGATCTTGGAATCTACAGAGTACTTCATAGCTGCCAAGCAGGATTCTAAGGCTCAGAGTGATGCAATGTGCTCGGACAAGTCGGAGTTGCCGTCCCACTGTGATGTGAAGAGTTGGTAGTAGGAGTGATAGGTGGAGGGAAGATTGGACGCCTGGTAAAGTGTGAGAAGAGCGTCGTATAGTTCTTTTGTAGAGGTGAGGTGTGTGGTCTTCAAGAGTATGGCATCGGAGATGTGGTCCTGAATTATTCTGTGTGCTTTTTCATCACATTCTGTCCACTTCTGAATATCATCAGTGGTGCCAGATGGCGCAGAGATAGAGACAGAGTTTCTGGAGGGTACGACGGATGCACTATCGGGCTCTGGATGTGTGCTCGTACCTAAAACGACACCGAGTACCTTTTCTCTGCAGAGTTTGACAGTGATGCACAATTTCCACACTTGGAAGTTTGTCAGTCCGAGCAGAATGGAGCATTCCACAGTGGATGAATGATGATTGGAGGACATCGGAGTTAGCCCAGAATGCATCGGGGCAATGGACAGAGTATACACTTCTGGAGCGGAGTTGTACGGAGTTAGATCGTTTTGCTAGTGTGCACTAGCAGGGCTCATAACCTGTCAAGATCTAATAATAGGGGCAACAAGCCCAACTCAGGAGTGCTACCAAAGGCAGAACACAACTGAGGTGAGAGCCTTACCTTTAGATCCATTTGATACCATATTTACCTTATATCCAGTTGGGCTTGTTGCCCCTATTATTAGATCTTGACAACCACAAGGACAAGTGGGCATGGTAACGCAACAGCGTGCCTGCCGCCACCATCACTGACCACAACAAGGATGAGGGGGCCACAGGCAATGTGACTGTGTACCCACTACCACCACCATCATGGTGACTGTGACACAGACAGGGGGTGCAGACAATACCTAGCACCACCATGGCGACCGTAATGAGGATGAGGGGGGCATGGACAACGAGCCTGCCACTACTGTCTCCATAGCCACTACTGCAACCACCATGAGGACAAGTGGGCAACACAACAGCGAGCCTGCTGCTACCAACACCACTGATAGCCACAACAAGGTCAACAGGGCATAGGCAATGCAACTGCGTACCCACTACCACCACCACTATGGCCATGATCACGACACGTAGTATAGATTACTTGTATTGTAGTATAGACAAATACATTTATTTTGGATCATATAAGGTTAGATTTTGTTAGGAATATCAGTGTTAGAGTTATCCATCAGGTTGATCATGTAGTCACTGTAGTCCTTGGTAGTCCTATAATCCTCCATAGTCCTGTAGCCTACTATAGTCCCATAGTCCACTATAGACCACTGTGTTCAGCTGTAGCCTGTGTAGTATTGCTGTGACTATATAGTCTATATAGTCCATGACCTGGCCATGCAGGCAACAGTAGGCTACATAGTTTGTTACATTTGAAGATGGACTACAAAGGACAATGTATGCTACATATATTAGCCTTGGCTACAGCCATTTTTGTTTTTTCCAGATGCATCCGATGCATTATAAGGCAATTCACCGTGACCCACAGCATTTCATGGTCATCATGGAGCTTTCCGAACCGGGTAAACACCGCATCCACAAAATGTACCCTCGGCAAATGTTTGAGCAGGAACACTTCAACCAGCTTCGGATCTTTGATAGGAGAATCTTGAAGGATGAGCTTAGTGACATCAGGACGACATACGTCTGCATTCACACCAAGCATGCAGACATCGTCCATCGAGGGTGCTTGCCGTGCGTCCAGCGATAAGCCGATCATACGTAATTTGGGGCAAAAACCGAGAAGCAACAACAGCCCTTTCAAACTGATCGTCTTGGCGTAATCCTTGAGCCCTGCCGTCAACCGAAACACCTCGAGGTGTGGCCAATTGCTGATCAGACCTACAAGTTCATCGTCATCTATGGCAATCGGGAGTTCCAGCGCGATTTCTAGTTCACGGAGATGCATAAGGGATGTTAAGGGTTGGAATGTTTCATATGAGAGCGTTTCGCTGGCTGGTGTAGAAACCTCGGAAAGATAATTGCGAGGTCGTCTGAGTATGAGCGATTGAAGTGAGTGTATTCGCTCAAGGGACACTGTTGCATTAAACAGCGCAGATACATCCATCGTGGTGACTTGTGTATCTTGAAGGGTCACCCAAAAACTGTGGAATGCTTGACTGTGAGGGCGTAAGAGGCGTTCCACAACATCAAGGTTACTCCCATGCCACACGGTCAAAGCTAGCTTCGTCACATTGCAGAATGGGATGTCTGCATGTCCGAAACACATCCCGAGCTGAACTGCCCCTGGATCAAGGAATAACGAGACTTCCCTGAGTTCAGAGGATAACCCAAGATATCTTAAAATGTCGTTGCCTATGGCACAGGGAAGGTCGACACATCGCCAGGGTCTATGGCTGCAGATGGCTCGGGAAAGTGCCTTCGTGGACTTTACGAGTACCAAATAGCTTGGTGCTAAAAATTCAAATCTGATCGAAGTCAGATTTGGGCCGAGAACGGGGTACTTTTCCACTAATGATTGAAACTCGCGGCAAGTGGGGTAGCGTAATGCCACTGTCAGCGTGATGATCCGGGGGGAAAACAACGGCCAAAGAGAGGAAAGGGATATTATCTTGTTGTCGCTAGTAGTTGCTCCGAGGCGACGTTCCCACAAGAGTGCCTTCAAGTTAGGCAGGACCAGATTCGTAGTTCGCAAAAAGAGTAAGGATAAAGGCTCTTTCCCCAACCATAGATTCCGGATGTAGCGGGAGTATCGATTGATGACGAGCCATTCTTCAGGGGATG
>JBBPUC010000207.1:0-33828 GCA_038094375.1 Tubosaeta aff. heterosetosa | reverse complement strand
TTTGGATTTTGGTCAATCTACTTGCTAGATATCTCTTGCAACTGGTGTTAACAACTCCATAGTTAGTAGAATACACTCTAAACTTCTTCCCAATCTTCTGATGGTTGTTCCTCTATTGTTACTTCCACTAACACACATCATGTCATTTGGCTTATTGGAATTAGAAGGACTAACAATGTTGTCCAGGTTACCAAGACCCTTTAGAATGTCAAGAACCAGCCCATCTCATTCTAGACTATCTATTATCACCTTAGAGAAGCAGGAATTAAGACTGTAGTGAAGAAGAAATGTGCTAGACTAAAGCTATAATATATGAAATAGAGGATAGACTTCATTTTGAGCCACTAGCATTGGATTGTAAAGGACTAGAAGTAGGTCATGTGGTCAGATGAAACCAAGATTAATCACCTTGGCTCAGATGGACTTGAAAAAAGGCAGGAAAGGGGCTAAGTGACAGGCTTGTATAAGGGATAGTTAAGTTTTGAGAGGGAAGTTTGATGATATGGGGCTGTATGGCTTAGGAGAGGGTTGGGATGACTTGCAAGATGGATGCCAAGATGGATGTTAACCTTTATGTACAGATCATAAAGGAGCTTCAACAAACTATAGAGTATTTTGACAAAACTCCAGATGACATTATCTTTTAATAAGACAATGACATAAGCACACTAGTAAAGTGGCTAAGCAATGGTTTATTGACCATGGATTTCAAGTTATGACATGGCCTACTCAATCTCTAGACATCAACTATATTGAGTATGTCTGGGTTTTGCTAAAAAAAAGGTTGATAGAGTATCCAAAGTAATTAAAGGGGATAACTGAACTTTGGGAGAGAGCACAAGTGGGGTGGGAGAAACTTGAGGTGGTAGAGTGTTAGAAATTGATTAAAAGTGTGCCTAGGAGGATCCAGAAGGTCATCAAGGCTAAAGGAGGATACACTTCATACTAGATACCAACACCTCTAATACCAGCAACAAAACTGTTGCAATGACATGAGTGATTTAAAGTAGTCATATCTCTGCCACCCCTGAACCAAATCACATGATCTAAAATGCTATAGATAGCCAAGAGTGTCTGTTTCATTTTGCTTCTCTACTATCAAGCGAAATTCCCACACAATAACATACTACATCACAAACATTACAACATTGCCAAATATTGCAACAGTTTTGTTGCTCAGTGTAAGTGGTCAGCTAGTGTTGGCTAACTAGTCATTAGCTGAAAAAGCTACTGCATTGGGTCAATGTATGGTCTAACAATCTTTAAACCCCACTTGCATTATACAAAGTACATATGTACATTTTCATTGTAATTTCAGTGTCCCTAACAGTAAAGTCAATGCAATACCAAATATATACACTGTCACATTATTCACAATGAACTTAATGAACTTTTCAACTGTATTCTTCTAGGCCTAGCCATTAATTCAGAATGGCTTCTCCTTTTACAACAAAAATATCCTATCTTCTCAAATGCCAGGTCTTTTGTACATACTTCAATAAATGAACAGCTGATGTGGGTGTCATGCCCTCCATATGCTTGGCAGCACCCTAATAACCATTGTAAGAGAGGTTTTCAAACAGTTGAGAGTTCTAACCAGTGTTGTGGGCTTCACCCACTGCAATTTCTCTTTTACCTCTTCACTCAGGCCATTCACTTGCATGTAATCTATATTAGGATCTAGGATAAAGGACTCATCAGTTTGAAATGCCTCTATATCTGCATGCTGGCGAGCAAGATGTGGAGCATATGTTGCTGAGGTTATGGTAAGAATCAACATATATATGCAAGGCTCTACCTCACCATCAATGATAATCCGAGATAAAGCATGCAGTTCCAAATCTGGCAAACCTTGGATAGCTCCACTGCTGATGAGATACTCAAGTGTCATTGATGGCATGCTCAGCACATCAAAGGCACTATCATACATGGTCAAAAGCACCTGGGACACAGGGTATAAACTTACCTCCTCATCACACCATCCTTGGTTACAGTAACACCATATTTCTCCCAATGCTATTACTTTTGAGTAAAAGCATATTTTATAAAGCTGTTCACGAACCTGAGGACTTAGGACAACTGACATGAGAAAATCTGTTCCGCGTCGTATTGCATCACGGTCAGTTTGGTATTTTTCCCAGCGTTCTACTGATATCAAGCCCACACTATGACCTACCAGAAGATTAATCAGGGACAACAACCATTTACAAAACAAAGGACGTGCCAATTTCTGTCAGTCTCATATCCGCATTGTCGCACCGATGGGTCATGCGATACTCAGAGCGGGAGGTAAACATTCGATCTGTGGTTTAGATCAGCAGCGCAAGATGACGAGAAGAACACAATCTAATACACGGTTCCTCGGCCCCTTTAGTTACAAGGTCATCGATCATGACACCTATGTATCCATCTGCTCGGGTGATGGAAACCGGCGGTTTATTTCGCGCGGCCAGACCCGCATTAATACCCGCAATGGAACCCTGGGCTGCAGCTTCCTCGTATCCAGTTGTACCGTTGATTTGGCCAGCGAGAAAGAGTCCCTGGAAAACACTTAAGACTTGTACCAAAAACACCAAACGAAGCATCATACCTTGATTCTTTTGGTTTCGAGAGATGCTGGGACATCCATGAGGAACAAAGGTTCGAGAACAATATGCGACTTACGCCAAAGCTCCCGTGGATCAACGTGGTCATATTCAACTCCGTAGGCGGGTTTAACCATGCAAACATTTTCTAATCCAGGGATCGTGCGCATCATTGATTCTTGTAGTTCTTCGGGCATTGAACATGACAAGCCGTTGGGGTATATCAGATCTATAACAATCTCAACGAGACCCTTATGCTAGCTAGCCGTACTGACCGGAGTCGTAGCCCTCAGGTTCTAACCATACCTTATGGTTGGCCTTGTTTCCAAACCGGGTCACTTTGGCTTCGAGTGAAGGACAATAACGCGGGCCTCACGGATGTTCGTCAATACTAAGGATATCCATCAGGCAACTATTCACCTTTCTTGGCCTCTTGGATGTGAACACTGAGATGCATACTCTCTTTGATCAGTTTGTGTGTTTCGGGAGTGGTGTGGGTCATATAGCAGGTAACTTGATTATGCTAATAGGTGATACACACAATCAGATCTCAAAACACGCAGCAGTTAACAGCGATCATGCCTCGTTATCAACTTTGTGGTTGAGAAAAGAAAATGGATGTGGTGGACTGTCGCCCTCTTGCACTCCTAGCCGACTGAAATCTATAGTGTTTTTGTCCAGCCGCGCGGGGGTACCTGTTTGTAAACGGCCCAGCCGAAAGCCAGCCGCGCGCAACGAGGCAGACAAGCCAATTGCAGGTGCTTCATCCATTCGACCAGCGGGAAAACGTTTCATTCCTGTGGTGGCATCGGTACCTACTGTGTCACTGAACAAAACACGCACCGATATGTATCTCCCCAGAGAGGAACGTCCCAGTACAGACGACAACCTGAGAGCATGGAATAACATCGCCAGTTTCTATAACATATACTGTAAGTATGCGCTTTGATGCGAATATATATACTTCACCTAGTCGAACACCAGCCACCGTACCCCAAAGTGTACCACTTGAACTTGAAGCCACGTGATGGTCGAAGACGAGATCAGACACACTAGCAGCACAAACGTCTAGGTTCGGATAGTTGAACAGGATATTTTGCATGTGTTTTTTGTACAATTTGCGGTCAACCTGCGCTCGAGGACCCTACAAGCACGGTAATGAAACCCGAAACCACTGGTGGACTGATCTCGACGTACCCAAACTGCAGGCCCCTTGGACTTGTTCAACATGTGGAATTGTATTCCCGCTTTGTCTGATAAAATCCGAAGCGTCAATGTTGATTGGCTGGTTCCAGAAATATGACCTCACCTGTAACCTTGCCCATGACACCATCCAACGCATCTACCTCTCTCACCAGCGTACCCTTCCCAACACCACCGATGGACGGGTTACATGAAAGCTCTCCGATCGTATCCAGTTTTTGCGTGATCAGCAACGTCCGCGCGCCAGCTCGGGCAGCACCCGTAGCAGCCTCACATCCCGCGTGACCACCTCCGATGACGCATACTTTAATCCAGTGTGAGGCCCATATCAATTATTTGGAGATACATCCAGGCATACCGTCATACTCCTCTAGCGTCAAAGGCGGCGCAGCACTGAAGCTCCTCGTGTTTTTATGTTTGTAGCAACTTTCCAATGGCTTGCGCCTTGAAGATGGTGGGCCAGAGAAGTGCAAAAATCGAGGTTGGATGGGGCGAAGAGCGATAGAAGTAAACAGAGGGGAGGATGCAGCGCGCGTGGATCGAATGAACCTGAAAGAGCCCTTTCCGCGGCCGTACATATTCTCAAAAAAAGATGTTCGAACGGTAACTGTCGACTTTCGCGGACGGATTTGAACCGGAGAAAGGACTGAAAATTCCCGCACAGCCGCTTCCATCCGGCAACATATCTCATTTTGAAAGATCTCTGCAAACGTCTAGTCTTTTCCGATAATAGCCACTGCCAGGATTAACGAAGGGAGCCGCCCACTGGATAGGCTTTCTTTGGTATCGGGTAATACCTCTCGGTAACTTGTACATGACCACAGAAGACGGCCTACTGAGAATTCGCTAGTCTCGAGAAAAGACTTATTCCACTACAATTCAAACAGTACCGGAATGTACCTGAACATTTTCCGTGAGGGGGGATCCCATTGCAATTTTATGTTGCTCAATGACCGTCACCCACCGCAGAAAGAACACTTCAAATATTTCGCGAAGCAAAGAATGTCCCAACCCATCATTAGAGATACTTTTTATGCATCCCTTGACATCCTGGGCAGCTGGGAATACATCACTATAAATCATGGTCCTAGGTTCCTCCTAACGCGACGCCACAAGCTGTGGAAAACAATGAATGGTGAGTTATAGTTACTCACTCGCACACTGAACCTTTCATCCCTTTGACCCACAATAGTAGCATTGCCATCCTGCCGACTTCTCCCGAGGCTGTAGTCTTCCTCGTTCCAGTGAATGCAGTGCACAATGTGGACCCCAGTCGCTGCCAGTGCATTGTGCTTGAAAATATTGACACCAATAAATTATACAGCATCCATTTCTTTTGGGCTTGCAGCAATAATGCTCGCGAGCATTCATAAACATTATTCTTATCTTTGGTCGGTTTACATGTCCGGTTATGAACAGCGCCTTACCGCCGATCTCATCACCCGTATCTCGGCGCAACATGTTCTCAAACACATCCTCTTCTGCATCGCGATGTTGAAATCGCCTTCACGATGTCGCCGACGTGTATGCGTCGCGAGGAGTATGTTTTACCTTGCTCTTCCGTTGTTCATCGATGCCGATCAACGGAGGGAACGAGGACAATCCAACTGAATGGGCGCCAACCGCCACAGTCCCGAAGTCGTCGGAAGTGTGCCCACCCATCGCGTGGATACGAAAGCGATGAATTGGACGTCAGGGTTACGCCCCACCAGAACCACAGCCGTTTGTACTCTATCCAGATGGGGCTCTCTTTCCTTTTGCCACTCACAGACTTTTAGGGATGTGAAATATTGTGACCACATCTTGGACCATCAAAACGAGTCGATATCACCTCGGTAAATGATGTCGCCTCTTTGATATCCCCGACGTGATTAATCTATCCTTCACACCCTTCGGCCGCCCCTGTGATACGGCAAACGGGGGTATTACACGCAGGTTTTGAAACCATTCCAAGACATAGTTGATCGCCGATGGCGGCATCATTCACTCCTCCAACCATCGCCGCTTATACATCGCATGCCCCTCGAACGAGGCACAAACGGTATGGGGAAAGGGCACGAGTTGCCGCAAAAATGTTCGTGGTGCTGACTGGGCAGTTTCGTCCGGAGAACAAGGTAACTACGTGTGACCTAGCGTTTACTTGCATGCGGTAAGTGGCAGGCACCCTTGCACCGCAGGTCCAAAATCGGGATAGAAACCAGACATTGACCCGGTGCGGGTGACAGACTCGAATATCAGCTCCGGGATGTGCCGGCGCCCTTGTCACCGCAGATTCCACATCGCAACGAGAAGCCATACGTCCTTCGAGCATCCCTGTCGCAAGACGCTTCTCGAGGCGTCGGTCGTAAATCGGCCTGTTCATCTAGAGCGCGAAAAAGTACACGCTGGCGGTCATCATGGCTGCGTGCCCTTGACAGGCTCTTAAGAGGTCACGCGCTTTTTCAGCGACGCACCGGTTGGATAATGATGGGAAGTATGCCAGCGGTGATGCTTACGCCGTACAAGCCGCCTATTGATAGAGCGTGGGTTTCCAACACCCTTTGCAGTGTACAGAGCTATTCGAGTGGGCCCCTCCATTTGCACAGGTTACCCCTGACAGCAAGTGTCTTCACTTTGCCCAATAGTACGCTCGAAATCTTTGTCCATTGTCGTGATCGTTGTATACATGCTAGTTATGCAAATTGATGAATGAATAATATGTTCATAAATAATGCATCCGTCATTCCCCTTCATCGGCTATGCGTCATCCCATACATGCTCAACAAATGCAGGAAAAAAACGAAGTCGGCAATCCTGAACCCACTCGATCAAGGTACGGTGGCTTTTCCCAGCCTCACCCATAAGCCGCTCTGAACGTTTTCCATCAGTAAGCCGCCTATATACGGAGATGAATGACGCACCTTGACAAACAATGTCATGGCAGCCTCCGGTCGAATCATCTCCACTGCCTGACGGCCACGTCCACATCTCCATTCGGAAGGAGGCAGTGAAGACTGCGGTTGTGCGTCCGTGGCCAATGTAAACGTATCAAATTGTTGCATCAATCTCACGAGGAAAAACGAGGCTTCATTATAGGCGTAATTCTGCCCGATACACTAAAACGGGCAATGAGCGGGGTCCATTACACCAGGTATAGGGCACTCACTATCCGAGGCCCGGCACTGAACGGGGTGAACATCATTGGGTTCGAAGTGAATCTGGATAACCTTTTCGGGTCGATCCAACGTTCTGGGTCAAAGTCATCTGCATCGGAGCCCCACAGCGCCTTGTTACGTTGCATCAGAAGAGTCATGTAGAAAAACGTGGTGCTTTTAGGCATGTAGAGGGGTTTATCTGATGAGGTGGCGAATGTCTTATCGGGCGGCGGGAGGGTGCACGAAACCGGCCGGCTCTGTCGTTGATTCAGAGGCACGGGGGGGAACAGCCGCAGAGTCTCGTCCATGACAGCTTTCACTACAAGCAACAAACCTTGAGTGACCGCTTATTCGAGTGTTACGAAAACCTTACTGTATTTTAACTTCTTGATGCTTTCATACGTGGGAGTGCCATAACCACACACGGTCAACACTTCCTCCCTGAGCTTCCGCGCAATGTTTGGATGCAGAGCGAGGAAATAAGTCACGTATGTCAATAAACAAGCCGTCTGGGTGTGATGATTGAGCACCCTGAAATAAAAATGCCCTCGGCACAAATACGTACCGTGTCCCTTGCGGCAAGCAGAATGTTAAGGAGCTGATCACGAATGATGCCGACATCTATGGACATGGGTTAGCGAAATACCGATATCGGCATACCCACGACGAACCATCAGTACTATCGGCTAGGTGCTGCAAGAACGTTTTTTCCTCGATGTTTTGATTGATGTCGGCGTGCTTGTTCGCAGCCTTGAGCTCCAAAGTATGGCGAACGAGGGGATCAATCCATTTCCTGATGATATCAACATGCGGTGAAGTCTTGTCATCGAGCAGTTCGAACACGGGCCAAATCAGTCCCGTCTGGGCACGGGCAGTGATGATTTTCTGAACTGACTCGAACGACTTAACAAACGTCCCCCAGGCATCGTCTGTCGAGGATCCCCGTTCACCCAGCGATGCCGAACACGGGGTCGGGAGTTGTCCTGACAACGTATCCAAGTTCTGCCCGAACAGGAACTCTGAGGCAGCGTCGATAGTGAAGCGGGCGAAGAGGTCCTGGAGATCGCAAGGCTGATTGGCAGTTGCCATGTTGGATAATATGGAAAGTGCTCGAGTAGAATGCTTGTCGAAGAGCTCGAAATCTGAGATTCTATCTCGGGCAAAGAACGGCCGTGCAAGGGCACGGTGCTTTGACGGAAGTTGGGACGTGCTCTGTCCAAAGTGCGCAATGACTTACCGATTTCCACATCTGATGGGTGAATGAATGAACGGGCGATACATAAAACGGCCGAAATGGACACTTACCTGGTCATCACGGTTGAAGATACCATCACCCAAAAAGGTTTCCCTGGAACAGCGTGAGGATTGCAAGGAGACCAGAAAGGCTAGGAGGCTTACATGCGCTCGCGCTGAGCGGTTCCGCGCCAGAAATGGTTGAACCCAGTTGCCAAAACATGCTTGATGTGTTCCTCATCCATGGAAATGATCTATCGCCGCACACGCGATGAACAGCCGTATGGAAGACAGGGAATGTACTCACGTTGTCCATCCACAGGAAGCGGGTATTAAGCGTGGTACACTGGTACTCCTCGAAGAGTTGGAGATACGGATTGTAGATGTAGTCTGACGCGAATGCTTTCCTCATTCTGAGCATGACATCGATGTTACCTGGCCATTTCCCAACCACGCAAGGGATGGGCCTTGCGCCGAGCTGGTGCGCCTCGCGCCGTTGTACGAACTGTGTGTACTGCACTCTGGCGACCGCTGCGAAGAGGATGGCGAAGAGATAGGCTGGCAGAGACCACCAACGGAGGGGGATGTGGAGGAGATGGGCCAGGACGGAGAGTGCGACCGGGGGGACGACGATGAGGCTGGCGATGTCCCTGATGACACGGAGACGGGGGCAGCAGAAGGATGCCATTGGATGAGGACGAGGGAGATGCCATGGGTTTAAGTATGTCCCTGTGATCTAACAAGCATAAGCGGTGCTTCCCCTCGGATCCGTCGCAGAGCAGCAAACATGCGGGTGCTCGGCGTTTCTCTGTCTGCGACGACACAGGACCCCGGACACCCCTCATACGCAGACAATCGTGAAACACATGACCACACTAACCTTCCACGATTAAATTAATCTGGTATGGTCGACTCGTGGCAAATCAGAACACTTGCCGTCGGATGATGCTGTCGCATGGTTCAACTCCATAAGCTGACCCTCCGACCAATATTCTGTAGCCAGGCACTCGCCCACTTTTGTTCGGGATGAACGGACGTCCGTTTGTAAACATTAAATCCTCGACCCTTTCCCACCGCTTCGGATAGACGGTACAATCATTCAGCCGTAAGCTCAGAATATGTCCGCCATCATGTCCCTTTCCCCACCGGCCCCTGAAGGAGTCTGTTGGCCCAAAGCATCCACGTCAATCTCGCCGTCCGCGTCAACGTCATCCCTGTTCAGCAAATATGTCGGGTCCGCGACTTCCGCGAGCAGCTCTTCTCGCTCATCCAATTCCTCCTTGTTCATCGACACGTGCGAAATGTGCACCACCTGCCACTTGTCCGCATACGCTTCGTTGGCCTGCCACAAACAAAGATAAGGCTCCGCGACGCGATGATGCCGTTCGCACTTACGTTCGTTCGTCTCTTCTTTAGCGTCATCTTTCGTTCAATGTTCTTGTAATACGCACCCTTGACGCGCTCTCCACTCCCAGAGACGTTCGATTGCGTGTCCCCATTGTCAATCACAAGCAGGAATTCATTGGGCACCTCCTGCTCGATCTTGACCGTCTCAAAGTCGCGCCACAAATGAAACGTCGTCGTCTGTTGTTTCAACAGTCATGAGAACCTCGTGTCGAGCGGAACGAGTACGCACTTTGGGTTCTTCCTCTGAATCCATGACTCTACCATTCCGACGCCGCTCCTTCAACTCAAGTGCAGATTCATCATCCCTGGTAATATAGTAGGCCAAAAAGTGATCGCCGTCAGACTCCATCGGTCGCAGAATAGCACAGTCCAACCGAGGGTCTTCCATCTGTATCGAACCCAATCAATAACACGGAAGCAGAATGAATGACTGCAACAAACAACCACTGACATCGATTGGCTTGTCACCAGGTCGTTCGCTAAACCTAAATAAATCATACGCATTGGCCCAAATATCAGCGTCTGGAAATATCTCAAACGACTCGACAGCCGTAATGCCAGCCTTGTTTGGATGGCGCAAGGTCGCGAGGTCAAATTGTGAGGGTTCGTTGCATGCTGTAAACGACGCTTCAATGTCCCGCAACTGAGCAGAACGAGACACATCGATGTGCTGTGGGAGTTGTTTCCTTGGCGAACCGTGAGCGGCAGTGAACAGCTGCAAGAGAGACCATACATTTCTTGGGCAGACGAGCCGCGCTGAACGCCTTCTCTGCTAATATATTCTGTTTTCCGTAGCCATGGCACATGCGCTGGTAGAGGCGTAGATGCGCCAGACCCCGTCGTGGGCGTAGCGCCATTTGTGTATGGTGTCGAGTTCGCCGATGGGTCTCCCAGCAGAAGACGATCCTTGGGATCTAATGGAGGGAGGTTGTCCGGATCCGGGTTCAGAGCTAGGGTAGCGCCGTCGAGTGTAGCATAATAGAACAAACAGCAAGACGCACCAGAGTCATCCGCGTCGTCATCCCACAAACACTCCCACCGACCGAGGTCCAGCGGCATCCCGCACTCCGCGTCGACGATCATGGGCAACGGTGTATCGTTCGCAATGGCGTTGAGAAAATCGGGGCGAGCGTAGCGCATTGGGTTCGTCTGAATCTCCAGTAGTTTTGGTGGGCATGGTGGCGGTGGGATTGGGTTCGAGTACCGTACTCGGACGAGAAGGTCAATCTTGCTGTCCGAGAATGGATTGAACAGCTGCACAGTAGCTGGACTGGTGCGCTCACCTTTTCTTCAAGCTCATTGATATCGTATGCGGTATGGTACCGTTTTGGTTGTTTACTTAATTTGGTTCACAAACGAAATACCACTTGTAGATAAGCCACAATTGCACAGCCTAGCTGTACGATAGCCAATGCGGTGACAGAAAATAGTCCTTGGATCACCGTCTACGGAGCTGAATTGATATCTCTCAGTCAAATCGTGTTTTGTCTCCAAGCCTGCAAATATAGTTTTGGCTGCTGAAACATCTCAAGGGCACTTTTAAACGTGTTACCACGTCCTCACGCCCAAGGTCATGAATCAAAAAGGCCAAACCTTTTGCAGCATGAACGGGTATGATCATATACTCCGTTGTCCCATGACAAGACCGTGAGACATGTCTCCGAAAACTGAACAAGCAAGTACCTGTCAATGTCTTCCATGAGGCACACCTGTCATCAGTACATTCCCCGAATGCTTCTGAGAATCCCTGTACGTACGCCGTTAACCGGTTCGCGGTCTTCGGTCAGGGTTCAGAGATCGCGAATCGAGGGTCATAAGACGAGAGCCTTGTACCAAGTTGGCGTGCCCCGGGTCCAAGCTGCTGGTAATTGCATTCTTCTGGTCTGCAGTGTCGTCGACTAGCTCGTGAGAGCAGAGCGTTTGTATCGCAATTTGTTCGGCGGAAAGCTCAGGTCGAGGAGTTAGCCAAGGCCGAAACGCAGCGCGGACAATTCCCTACCGAGTCTTGTATTATGGCCCATATGTAGAGTTACTTGCGGATAACCGTACAGTATCGAGATTCGCCTCGCAGCTGTCATCGGCTAGTTCGTACAAGTACCTGGCGTTGGCGATCGCAGTTGTCGGAAAGCTAGGAAGCAAAATTGCAGTGCCACCGGCAATTATTGTATGTCTATTGATTGAACCAATAAAGCGGTTAGTAGAGGTTGAAAACAAGAGCCACCTGATCTGGACCCGACTCCCTCATTATTCGACAAACATCGGGTTATTCAACCACTGCACATCAACAATCATACAATCCAACGACGTTCTCATGACATCTTCGCGCTGGATCCCCCTCGAGAGCAGCCCAGACGTAAGCACATACATCATGTACAGATTTAGCCCCTTAATCACCTACATGATATCATGATCAGGTATTCAATTCCGTACGTCAAAGCACTCGGATCTATCTCTGTCATTGCTCACCCCGTCCCTGTTGGTCATCATAGTGGGCGCACGCCGCAGGTTTACCAAAGGAAGAGGCGCACTTTCATGACGTGTACGGGTTAGATGACGAAGTGCGCAATCCTATGCATCTTGGCGCCCGCTGACGAATTCTTACAACCTGTTGGATATGGCAGCTCCTACTCCTGGTACCCCCAGGGGTTAAAGCAGTGGCATTGCTTTTCCCTTGTAACGGCACCATCGCCACAAAACGCGCGGAGGAAGACTCCAAGATCCAGACGGCCGGACAAGAGCCGATTCACCCGTGCGTGTTTTGGATGAAGCAAACGGTACACGTTTCCCGTGTTCTTCGTCTTTTCCTCGCGTTTCTCCCTGACATTGAGACCGATCGGCAAAATAGATATCGAATGCGTGTGGAACGATGGGATTGATCCACAGCCTGGCAAACGTCAGTCATCTCGGCATTTCCTTGTCGCCGTTTCATATCTGAACCCTACCCCCGCAGACGGACGTATCGTTCACGCCTGGAAGCTCCCTCGCCAAATTTATTGAAGAATCCAAGGGTATGCAAGTCCCCACTCACTTCCGGTGGACGTCATTTCACAAGTGGGTGATCTAGGCAAGACGCCAGAGGAACGTGCAAAATTGTTGGAGACAACGCCGCTGTTTGAGAGAATACACGCGTCCGCTGCCTCTTCTGGTCAATCCTCCGTGCGGCCCGAGGATCTTGAAACCGATTTACATTTCACATGCTTCGTCAAGGCTCCGGCCACGGCGCCGCACGGTACAGGTGCAGCGAAACCGTGGCGTTTGATCGAACTAGACGGGGGAAGAATTGGGCCGATTGACAGGGGAGAGTGCGGTGATCTCTTAAAGGCATGTCGTTGGTCCATTAATTTTCTTAGGGGAGTTCTCATACAGGACGTTGCGCAGGACACGGCAAAGTACGTGAGGGAATATTATGTATCACAGGCCAAAAGCATCAACTTCAGCATGATGGCTCTCTGCCCTGGACCAGAAGAGCTTTAAGTGGTATTCTCCCAGTCATTCGATAAATATTATGTGCGTCGAAGTTGTACAGTGCATGAGACATGAGGGCAAGGCATAATAGTAAAAGAAAGGGTATCAAGAGCTATTTGACATTGGAATCATGTGCGGCAAGCAGTTCAGACATGGAGGCAGGTATTTCTTTGAGCATCCTGGCAATGAATCTCGATGTGTTGAACGTGTTATCAAAGTCGGTGATGTCTTCCCCGTTACCTATCTCAGCGATTTGAGACGCAGATGCAGCGATCTAACATACGGATCGGTTTCAAGCTCTCTATGCAAGTGCGAATTCGAGCGACTCACCCGTAACAGCTGGATAGGGGGGAACTTGTCCGATTTCGCTCGCGACTTAGTTCCTCGTAGGAAATCCTTAACGAGGAAGGGTTCAGCAGTCAACGGGCGTGCAATTCCGATGACTAATAAATTTAACAAATATGGATGAGCGAGCAGGTCATGGTAGAGTTGTTCAACAGACCGTCCGTCGAGCCCGAATTTATTGCTTCGGCCATGGCTTGCGCTGACCTGAAGCCTCCTGTAACAACAATTTTGGACCGCCTCAGATGCGGTTTGAGACGCTCAGCAAAATCAATGAAGTATGCTTCCCGCGCAGCGGCGGAATGATTCTGATACAGGTACGCGTCAAAAGGAGTCATTCTCCATGAATGCAATAGACCCACTTTTTTCTGACTGAGTTTCTGATCTTGTTCGTACGTTCTTCCAGTGACCTCGATTAAGTCCACGGCCGCGTCTTCTAGCGCTTTGGCAGTGATGATCGACTCACTTGCGTTGATACCGTTGGTCACGGAATCGTCGCAATTGATTTTGACGGAGATCAAGAATGCTGGATCGTTTACCGCTCGTTTGATCCCAGCAATGATCTCCAATAATATCCGCATCCGATTCTGTAACGTCCCGCCATATTCATCCGTTCTGTTGTTAGTTCTGCGGGACAGAAATTGGTGGACCAAGTAACCATGCGCTGCGTGAATCTTACAAGCGTTCAGCAGAGCATTAGGTAGGTCGAAAATATATTTCACCTGGACCCCGTCGAATCCAGCTCTGTGCAAGTAAGCGGCTGCGTACGCAAACCGATTAACTATGTCTCGGATCCCATCCCTAGTCAAGGGCGTTGGCCGCGCAAACAATACGCCAGAAGTAGACGGATGCTCTATATCCGACGATGACTCTGGGTATGGTTGTATAGTAATGGAAACTTGTCGACCGGGGTGGCTCAACTGCCCAATGACGAGTCCTCCACATAATTTGGCAGCTCTTGCGACCTCCTTGTAGTCGTCGAGGTAGTCATGAGGTAAATCACGGTCGATAATTGCATTTCCTATAACGATGTCAGTGTATAATATCAGGCAGAAGGATGAATCATACCAGAAGCTTCCAAGTGGTCCTTTTTTATTTGGATATTACCGGTGACCATAATTCCTGGTGAACCCATCAAGAATTGTCATGAGTTAAGATAAGCAACATGCCTATGTCTCCGGTCGCCCAAGTTTCGTAAAGCCGTACGAGCTCCTCGGTGGGCTGACCACGGTCTGTTGGATCATAGGGCGAAAACGTCGAAAGACGTTCGGACATTGCACTCTTCATCAACCTGTTTTTCGCTCTTTTCCCGCTGAAGTGGAAAGTAAGGGGCTTCCCTAAGGTTACGGCATGTGAGACTCCTTCAGGGGAAGCCATTGCCAACGGGCGTTGAATCGGCTTGAACGAGTATTCAGGCGTACTCCGCCATGATCCACCGTCTTTATAAACCATGTCTACAAACGGTTCTCGAAATGGGGACTGCGCAAGTCTATGCATATTCGCAGTATGTGCGATCTGACCCCTACTATTAATTAAAGGCCCCTGAAAGAAGGAGTCGAAACAAATACCAATATTGATGTAAGATTTGAAGATCGAAAACCTGTGTAGTGGTGTGAGGTGAGTACGATGGCTGAAGCCGTGTCCAGATGGCAAAGTGACCGAGACATTGGAACGAATCTGAGATGGGCAAACTAAACTTGGAACAGTGCGACTCACAACGACACTTCTCGATATCAGGAAACTTGCAGCGAACTAAGGCCGGTGAGGGAGATTGCGGGAATCACCTGCTTCGAAGTTATGCAAGGTTTTGATCATCATCAGAGAGTGTGACTGACTTGTAGCCACTTAAGGGGTAGTGGCGTCGATGCTGGAGATGTTCGCGAGAGTGGGCTGGTAACGAAAGCGAAGATTTGTACGAGATATGGTGTTAGCATCCCTGGCGCGGACTTGATTGACGCTAGGCGGTAAAAGGACGGAAGCTGCCAATCACCGGAAATAGTCCGATTGTGCTACTTTCGGTTAGACCACAGGCAGGCACTGAAACGTGGAACGAGGATATAGTAAATTATGGCCGTGGAAGTGGCATCGGTGGTGTAACGTCTCCGACTTCTATCGCCCGAGCCAAGATGGGTGCTGTGCCTGGAAAAAGACAATACAAATATGAATTACATCATTTTGATACCATGTGAACCTGAGTGCATTATGGAGGCGCACCTCCAGAGCTGACTCGATGCATAAGGGCGCGACTCCCGACGGCCAGGCGAATCGTATGTCCGTTCATTCAGAGGGTTCGCTAAGCAGCCGAGCAACGGCGCAAATCCCGCCGACTCTTTGACCGACCGGCGATTGCTATGTGGCCGCATCGCTAAAATCCGAATGGCATAGAGCAAATCCCGCGAGCTCTGGAATTTTGCGTCGGAGGATTTCAGTGTCCGCCAGGCAGACGCAGCAGGCTGGACAGCCAATTCCATGAGAAAAAGCTGAGTTTTCCAGTGAAAGAACTTTCTCAAACAAAAACAGTTTCTCTACACAAAATTTAGCCCCATATTGAAATTCGTAGAGTCAAATTGAACCTCACAGCAACTTCTGAGCGCCTCAGGAGTCGAAATTAATCTGATCACCCGAATGGCTGGAGACTCTGTGCAACTTCGGCGAACATAACCGCAACCGACTCCACATTATGTAATTTTTTAAGTTCCCTCGTCTTGATCTTATCTCAACCCAAGAAGATGGGCTACCAACCCTACGTATGGATTCCAGCACGGCGTATGCTGGACATGTCGAAGTGGGTGCTACAAGGTGCCGAGTCTGCAAGTCGCGACACTCTTTTTCTCAGAGATATTAACACTCATCACGCCTACAGAGGACATACAAGACCTATGTTAGGTTTCGATCCTCGCATGATGATTGGGGCCCCCTTGAAGCTGATATCAAAGCTGGCTGCCCATCAACACCGGTCATGGATGACATCTTCTTCAAGCATCGATTCACAAAGCAATATCGTCACTCAAGCTTGGACAAGATGCTGACGCGACAGCGCTTGATTGGCGAAGCCCGGGCTCTGATGCGGTGTTTGCGGTATGATATGCAATTAATCAGTTTGGAATATCTTTGTGATTTTGTCTTTGGGCTTTAACTTCATTTAGTGCCGGGGTGAATGTCCCCGGTATCAGGCTGGTCGATGTGGACGAGGGATGTCTAGGTTTGGAATTCATAGAAGGCTCATCGGTGCGGTATCTGATTCCTGCGGGAACTGATGAACCACGTTACAATCTTATATTCCATCCCGGGGAGAGTGAACCGGAACATCAAGAAATCTTCGAGGACGTAACCAGCTTGGCAGCTTCAATAGGCTGTGTGAACGAGCTTACTATCGGTCTGTGGCTTTAGGGAATGCTTGGTTGGAGTTGAATGTTCCTTTCTTTCCAGAAACGCTTTTGGAGAAGATTGGCGTAGAGATCGCCAAGCTGCATCTTATCGAGATCATTCACGGAGACTTGACTACATCGAACATGATGATCCGAGCGAGCAATAACGATCTTGTATGTGCAGAGCTCTATGTCTCGACCCGTCTTCCAATATTTCTTAAGGTCCTGGTTGATTTTGGGCTAGCTTATCACTCGACCCTAGTGGAGGATAAAGCTGTAGATCTCTATGTTTTGGAACGTGCATTTGCATCAACACATCCTGATTCTGAACACTTATTTGAATCTATCCTTGTGGCTTACGCCAATCACACTGGGAAGGATTGGGATCAAATCAAGAAAAGGCTGGATGAGGGTGAGACTACCCATCAGGCGCTAGGCTTGATGCTTATGTTTTTCAGTCCGCCAGCGCGGTAGGAAGCGGACCATGGTTGGTTGAAGCGGGACGAAGAACAGAGAGATGAACATATCCCATATCCATGAACGTTGACGTGTTTCTGCCCATCGAGAGTCTGAGTTCTATCTACGAGCCTCCAAATTGCTCAGCAACCACTGATACGTTGTATTCATCTTTACTTTCCATTGTATTGCATACATGCAGACATTTCCTTAGTGTACAGATGCGAATCAAGCAAAGTTAGTTCAGTCGTACTTTTACAAGCCACCGCCGCAAACATTCTCAAGCCATTCCACTCCGCTCTGAACCTTCGTTAAATTCTCACATCCTGTCTTTGTGATCAAGACATCATCCTCGATCCGGACCCCTCCCATCCCTTCGTAGCGAGCAAGGACGTTAGTATTGACGTAAGGTGAGGCATGGACGTTGTAAGATTTGAGAAGAATGGGGTGGAAGTAAACGCCTGGCTCGATTGTCTGGTCGAAAAGAACTGAATCAGAGGACGACATGATGTGAAACGTTGACATACGACAACCATCCCTGCTTGCAGCTCCAACCTCAACCGCAGGTACTTATAGAAATCCTTGTGTCCGCCAGCTCCTCCGCTTACCCCGGCATCGTTATCAACAAAATATTTGCCACTTCCAGGAGGCCGACTTGCGCTGGGCACGTCGTGGACGTCCAGACCCATAGAATGGCCTACGCCATGTGGGAAGAAAGCGGCGCTGAGGCCCGTGATGAGAATTTCTCGGGAGAGAGCCTCCCGAGATTTTGCGGTTACTTTGATATCCGAAGGCTCTGCGTGACCATTTGCGTAGCCATTGGCACCTGGTATAGGTCGGTGGAACTCTCCGCGGCTATATGCAACAGCATACCTTGGATGACCGCATCAGGATCCTTGAATATGCCCAAGTCTAAGAAGCCATCCACAAGCACGCGATGGCACAACAACTGCACGTCATCCCAATACACACCTTGAGCAGCGAGCTTGAAAGACTCCTACATGAAGGAGGGTTGGCGAGTAAGATCAGTCGACGGAAAGAGTAACAACTTACCGATTGCATCTTCAGCACAAGCACGTATATCATTTTGGCTTCCTCCGTGAACTTCCCGCCGTTGCCAATCGGCATTGTACGCGTGACTACATCGGATTGCAATGTCGAGCAAGTTTAATAAATCAGATCGGTGCAAGGTTCAAACAAAGGGAGGCGACACGTACTGTCCGAGCTGTAACAATCCCACTCGCAACCAGCATCTATCAACAGGACCTGGGGAGACAATTCTTTCTCCAACCCGTTGCCGGGGTCAAGGGAGTGTACATGTGAAAGGTTTCCCGTATTGGGTGCGTCCTGATAGCGTACTGGACCCCACGCAAAATCACGGTCGTTGCAGCAATAATGGAGAGTTGATGCTCGTGTCGACGCCGCCACAATAGGAAGATAGGCCTGTTGTGCAGCACTGATCAATAACATAAGATACATTTTGAAGATGAGCAGCGTGAGACGACCGACCCCTCCCGCCTACACGAAGCAACAAAAATCGCCTCTGCTTCAGCTTCTTTCTCGATTAACCACTCGCCGGGGAGAAGCGGTGCTTGCGAAGATCCCTTCTTTATTTTTCCTACGACAGCCAGTCCAAGGACACGCATGATAACTTCGTGTGCGCGCGAGCTGATGTCATTGGCTTTGCGAATCAAGGCGATCTCGTATGGGTCCTTGATAAGGCGTGTCTTGTGAAGGGCAGGAAGGAGGTATTCGGCTGTCTTTGCTGGGGCCGATTGCAGGGCTTCTTTGAAGCCATCCACTTCGCTGGAAGCGACGTCGGGGAAGTGGTCTGTTTCAGGAAGGATGTGAATGATCGTCCCTCGCGGTAGTTGTGTTACGGCGGTTACGAGTTTGGGAAGGTGCTCTATCTGGTCCACTGCGTACAAGCTGCGTGCCTCTTGCAGCGTAGGAGGAGCGGGAGACCATAACAGATAGTCGACAGTCGACTCAAAAATATACAGAGCAGTCTTTACGGGGTCTCCCTGACCATGATTCAGTGTGGGAGTAGAAAAGGTGGGATCATAGAGTGCCAAAAAGTATGATCCAGGGACATTGCAGCCAGTAAGATAGAAGAAGTTGGATTCCTGTCGGAAAGAAAGTTCACGATCGGTGTCGTTCCGATAAGGAGTAGTGCCGCCCGCCAGGAGGATTGCATGGGGCTGTCAGGGAACCGAGTAATAATGAGCTGGTTTGCATTACGAGCTGATCTGGGCGCAGCACCTTGTTTCTGTCTTCCACGGAGAGAGACTCTAGCAGTGTACCCAGAGTATTGACAACGTGATCCTTTGCTGATTTCCGGGCAGTATCAGCCTTAGGCTAAGGACAAAGACACGATCCGAGCCACGACACAAGCACGCACCAGGATACTTTCCGTTCAAACCTGCATCTGTTGTCATCGCGTTGGAAGAACTTCCCGTCTAATTAGCGCCACAGGCAGGATCGTTGGAGAAATCGACTAGTGTTGAAGTGTAGCGAACTAAGCTAAGATACCTATATGTAAACGTAAACGCCGATGGTGAAGCGGTTATCATGCTTGCCTTCCAAGCAAGCGGCAGGGGTTCGACTCCCCTTCGGCGTACAATAAACTCATTTTCAGTTCATTCTTTTTGAGAGTTAGAAGCATTGGACAACTCTGACTGTGACTCGGGACGATTTCCACCACGGCTTGAAGCTGAGGATGGATAAGTTGTGGATTTAATGGTGAATGTGGGGTCACGGGCGGATCACGGATACTAAACAACGGCTAGCCAAAGTATATAAACGGCCCGGGGCGGAAGAACACTTGAGATTCAGAACACATGATGCTCAGACGTGTCGTGCACCTACGACGGGCCACATTCGCTACCACCACCTCGTCTTCGTCTTCTAAGCTCACCGTCGGCATTCGACGCGAGGACCCATCCAGACTCTGGGAGCGGAGATGTCCATTAACACCGGACGCTGTCGAATCGCTCATTCGGGAGGAGAATGTGGATGTCCTTGTTCAAGACTGTGACAGAAGAGTCTTTCCAATTGACCAGTATGTTAAAGTTAGCGATGCGACGAAAGCTCCATGGTCCGTTCAAAACTAAGTTGCTTCATTACAGGCTGGTGCAAGGATTCATCCTGATCTCGAGCCCGCGCATATTGTGTTAGGCATCAAAGAACCATCATTAAATGAACTGATAACGTCCCCTGTGTCATCTCTTTGTGCCGGTTCGCCGCTGCCTCGCACTCACCTTATGTTCTCTCATACGACCAAGGGGCAGCCTTACAATATGGAACTGCTGTCCCGTTTTTTGAGCCAACATCCACAGGGCGACCTTCTTTCAAGTCTGATAGACTACGAGCTTCTCACTGGACCTGATGGAAAGAGGACGGTTGCCTTTGGGTGGTTTGCTGGTGGTGAGAACTATGGTTATTGCCTCAATGCCTTGGAGCTGATAGTTTCATTCCTCCTACTTAGTGGCTGGTGCGCTCGAGTCCCTTTCCGCTTTGGCGCACGCCCATCTCGAACTCGGAGTTGCTTCACCATTTCTTGTGAGTGTGGTCAGCTTTGAACTGTGGCGGAACTCATGGTTTCAGCACACTCCCCGACCTCACACGCATGTCGCTCTGCCATCGGTGCGAGCCGCTTTGAGGACCATTAGTGAGGAGATCATCAAGGATGGGACACCTAGATCTCTCGGTCCCTTCGTCATTGGTTTGACAGGGTAAGTCAATCTGGCTTATTGGTTTCCAATCCCTTCAAAACCTTTTCAGGAACGGAAATGTATCACAAGGTGTACTTTCCATCTTGAGCGAGCTTCCGATCGTGAAAGTTAAAGTTGAAGATCTCCCTTGCCTCGTGGGGAACCCAGGTGCGAAGTCTTCATTCAACCGTTCTCGAATGATCTACTGACAGTGCATCTATGATCGTCATGTAGATATCGACTTGCACAAGGTAGTTGACGTGATGTACCACTCTAATTCTGTCTGTTAACGGATCGTCTAGATATACCTAGTTCATGCTTCCCCTGCGGAATACCTCTCTCGGATTGATGGTGGTCAGTACGACAGGGCGCATTATTATGCAAACCCGTCTCTTTACAGGTCTGATTTTGCTACAAAGGTACTAGAAGAACCGACATCTTGTTCCGTTGATTTGAGCTAGAATTTGTTGACCAGGTGGCGCCCTATCTCACTCTTTTCGTCAATGGAGTTGGTTGGCTTCCAGGATTCCCTCGTATCATGACGAACGAAGCTCTAGTCACAGCACTTGCTCGCGCTGTGGAAGTTGGCAGGGGGAGGTTTAGGACCATAGGCGACATCAGTTGTGATATTGAGGTTGGCGGTTCCGCACGTCTTCGCGAGTCATTCCCTGACATCACAACTTTTCTATAGGGCGGTCTGGAGTTCATGCCCCGTGCATCTACGATGTCAGAACCTTTCTTCAAACATCGCCCTTCCATACTTCTAGCCCATCTTCCAAGCATTCAAATCATGTCCGTGGATATTCTCCCGTCGAGCTTACCGTTGGACGCATCGGAACATTTCTGTCGGGTATTAATGCCGTACTTGAGAACAGTGATTCGAGAGTACCAGGGCCAGCCAGTAGAGAAGGAGCACTCTGAAGCTTTGAGGATGGCTACCGTCGCCAGGAATGGTCGACTACAGGGAACCCACACCTGGCTGGAAGACCCCATCGACAATTGGCGACGGTCTGCCACCAAATTGGAGAATCCCGCTAGGAAGAAGAAAGTCCTCATGCTTGGCAGTGGGATGGTTGCTGGACCTGCCGCAGAGGAACTTTGCAAGCGCTCAGACGTCGAATTGGTTGTCGGTCAGTAGTTCATTCCTATCTGTACTCTACCATCCACGGACTCAACGTGTCCTCTTGTACATTATCTATGCATTGAACATGTTTGACCACTAGCGAGCAACTCACGCACAGAAGCTGAGCACGTTGTCCGCGGCTTGTCTGGTGCCAGCGTGTGTCTGCTCGACGTCGAGGACAAGCAGAAGCTTTCACGGCTCGTTGGGGCTGCTGATATTGTTGTTAGGTGGGTTAGCCTTGACGATAAATTCTCGAATGCTCAAATAGCTCGATAGTCTCCTCCCCGTACCGTTCCATCCTTCCATCGCCGAGTTATGTATTCAACACGGCAAGCACATGGTCACGGCATCATATATATCGCCCGCTATGCGCGCCTTGCATGGCCGGTATGTTCATTATCATCAAATGCTTAGTCGGAATTTACTATGGTCCGACCTTTCAGCGCGGAATCCGCCAACGTTATCTTGTTGAACGAGATTGGTTTAGATCCGGGCATCGACCACTGTTCGGCACTCTCGTTGCTCAGGCAGCTCGAAAAAGAGAACAAACGCGTCGTATCATTTACGTCCTTTTGCGGTGGCCTCCCCTCCCCGGAGGTGTCGGACGTCCCGCTGGGGTACAAGTTTAGCTGGAGTCCAAGAGGCGTTCTCAATGCCGCGCTCAACAGTGCTCGGTTTAAGCTTAACGGAGAGGCATGTAGACATTCGACATGTTTGCGTGTCATACTCTGATCCGAATTCCTAGGTCATAGAGATCCCGGGGGAGAGCATCTTGAAACACCACTTTCCAGACGTCCCCATCTCCAATGTGTTGAGGCTAGAGGGCATTGCCAACAGGGACAGCCTTCCATACGCGGATACATACGGACTAGGAAAACTGGATGAACTGCGCACGGTCATGCGCGGGACTCTCAGGTACGCCAATGGCTATACAGGTCTCCTCACGACCGTGTCCACATCTCAATAATTGCTTGTCTGGACTAGATACCCTGGATTCGCTGATCTTGTACATTCGTTCAAGTTGATCGGGCTGTTGGACGCGTCCACATCGTCGCGCGTCCTTCCTCAGTCCTGGACGGATCTTGCCCGCCTTGCCCTGGCGAGAAAGATCAGGGAGGACGCGATCCCCGGGGACCCTCGTTCCTTTGCTGCGGCGCTCTCGAGCATCATTCCAGACCAGCGGCGCCGCGAACACGTGTGGGAAGCTCTCCACTGGTTCGGTATCGCCCCGTCTCCGTCGGTTACTAGCAGCAGTGCTACCGGTCTGGGCCCAGGCCCGAGTAAAGCGGCGTTCTCGCAAGCGAGCGCGTTGCCATCGCTGCCCACGGAGCCCCGTCCGCCGATCGACCTGCTTACTAGCATCCTCGCACACAAGCTCAAGTATGAACCAGGAGAACGTGACCTTGTCGTGCTTGCGCACGAACTCGTCGTCGCCCCGTCGTCCACGCCGCACACTATAAGCGCAGGTGCGCCAGACGAGACGGAGGTTTACACCTCATCGTTAGTATCATATGGTACCCCACGCGCGTCTGCAATGTCGCGGTGCGTTGGTCTGCCTGTGGCGTTTGCCACGCTGGCGGTGTTGGATGGACTGGTTATTGGGCGAGGCGTTCAAGGTCCTACGGAAGAGATGTTGTATCGCGCGGTTTTGGACGGTCTGAAGAGCGTTGGTTTGGAGATGAAGGAGGAAGTCAAGAAGGGTTCTGGTATGGAGGCGAGACTGATCGATGGACTACGCAGCACGGGTCTAACACGAAATGTTTAAGAGCTAACATGCCAGTTTGAATCAAGGTAGCTTGAGTATCCATCGATCATCATCGCAGTCCTGCATCCAAACGCTTCATTACCCTCGATGTTATTCAGGAAACACTACGAAATAATTTCTGAAAAGACATGGAGGTAATACACGAGTGGTAGATAGGTATAGTGCAGCTCAACGCCACCGCAGAAAGCATATGGAAACCGGTAAGCTCAAAGGGGGAGCTACGCAAAAAGAAAAGAAATAGAAAGAATAAAGTGACGCAAGAGACTGAAACCTTAGATCTGCAAGAGCGTCCGATGGGGGAGCACTGGCTCCCTTGGCTAATGTTATAAGTAACCAGAGTCGTCCTCTTTCTTGTCCGGACCGGTCCTGTTCATCTCTTTAGGTATACGAGCATCCTCTTCCTGGCCTTTGATATCTTGCTTAACCTTCTCCGCTATAACAACGCCCGTCCGTTCACCGCCTCCGAGGGGACTGCTCTTGAATTTACTTGTGCCTTTGGGGGTCGCAATTGTTGTTCGCACCGCCGGTACCCTCGCGTCATGGCTGTCACTCGTTACCGGAATGGAAGGTGGAACGTTAGAACCCGAGTCTCTGCCAGCGGCAACTAAACGACGCTTCCTGTCCAGTAGGATGGCTTCAAGAGAAGATGCCGGAGAGGCGGACTTCGAAGCAGCTGGGGTCATGGACGTGATGAATGGTGAAGGGGTACCCGAGCTGCTGACGGGCCGTTTCCTGACTGGCGTGGACTGGGGAAGATGGGAATCAGCGGCAGCCTCAGACGCGATGGTACGATGATTGGGTTCTTTGGGTATCTCTCCTGTAATCTCGGACTCGTCAGTGGCATAAGGAGTCGCCGTGCCCGTTTCACAGCCTCGAACGACAGCCGGCAACGTAACGGTGGCATTAGGCGTGTTTGATCGAGCTGCTTGACCAGGCGTAGAGAGCATAGACGGGACCCTATTACGACTGCGAGGACTCGGAGGGGCGCTAATCGAGCGTAAAGAGTACAGGCCATGGGTATTGAGTGGGTGGAGAACGGAACTTGCGTCAGCGACTTCATTAACCTGAGGGAGAACGCTAGGCGGTTCAGTTTCGGACAAGCTCTTAGTATTAGCATGCTCGGATGGAACGAAGGATGATATAGTCCCGTTAGCAGCTTCGAAATCGAATTCGTCATATATCTCTTCACCAATAAGCTCTAAAGTATTGACGTCAGCAACTAGTGAAGACAAACAAAAGCTTTAATTCACCTTCGAGCACGTCCTCGAGAGTGATAATACCGAGCGGCATAATGGCGGGATCAATACCCTGCAGAAAGTCCTTTGCATCTTTCTTGGTCAAAAGAGCGTCAGCGGGCATGTTCTGTTCCAATCCAGTCCCCGGCTTTGGTAACCTTATTATCTGCTTATCCTTGGCGTTATCACCCGTTTCCGTCGCTTGCGCTGGCCCTGCCTCAATATCGGTTTTGGGACGTCGGGATTGTCGCCTAGATCGGATACTGTTCCTCACGACGGAAACTCGACGAAATTCTTTCTCTGTACTGTTAATCTCGGTAGCTGCGTCACTTTGGATCGTCGACTCCTTTTCGGGATCATCGGACCACGAGACACCTTTAGAGTTGTCCTTGCGGTCTTTCGGACTCTCTTTGGCTTTTGAATGTTCCTCGTCGTCGCTTGATTCGCTAGAGTCACTGGAATCACTGATCCCAACACTGTGACGCAGACGCTGAGTAAGAGTGCGCTTTGCAACTTCCTTGACAGAAGCGGCCCTCTCTACGCTGATACGCGAAACGATAGCCATATGGGAACGGCCCTCTTGAAACCTGTCTAGGATGCCAAGTAGAGGTTCGTTGTTCGGTACGAAAGGAACTCTATTTAGCGGAAGCTTGCGCAAAGGGACAGCGTCTGGGCAATTTTAGAGTTAGACACATACGTCGGGGACAACACATGATTTGTCTACCTTTAGGATCTAGCATCACACACTGGCGGGAGGGTCAGAAGGGTCGTCGACGTGAGAGGCTGGTTACGCACGTGTTTGACGAGAAGAATACCGATGATTTTCTTGACCATTTCAAGACGGCCGGTGGCGTTTACAGCGACTTCTACCTCCTCGTACACGGGTACGCGACTGTGACCGGTCAAGCAAATTTTCTTCATCGTCTCATAATCCAACTGGGAGTTGATGGAGAGCATGAATACATTAGCGATAGGTGTCATGGCCTATTCGCATGTCAGGGTGATATCGACGTAGGAAGTGTAGTTGAGTCACCTGTGTCACGACCTTCTCTTGCAAGTCAAGAGTGGCACCTATGATGGTGACCGTATCAGTTTTCAAGTCGCCGCCATGTGCAGAGGTCGACGAATGCATAGCAATTAGCTCTTTCAGCTCTGAAGCAATGAATTTAATATAGCTCGAGACATTGGGTGAAGACTAACCTGCTCTTCGATAGATGATACCATGATGTGGTCCAAGAACGAATTCAAGCAACTTTGCGACAGGCCAGGCCACTACCCCCTATTGTGTTGCGTGTGTCAGAAGCCTGCGCAGGGGAAAAGTCCAATATGTCATGGCCAGGGAACGAACCAAAAGGTAGATCAAAACACGAGTGAAGCCAGCCATTTTTGCACCTAGATAAAGACCGTGACGAGTGCAAAGTGACTGCGGAATGATTTCCGAAAAGCTATTAAGATGAATTAGCAATCCGGCATTAATTTCAGGTAGTCTAGACACAGGGTATGCAAAACGTGGAGCCTCACACGTCTGTATTCCGGTGAGTCATTTTAATCGTGGAGCAAGACTTACATGACGATAAGGACTGTGCTAACGACAACACTCTGCACGCCTCCACCGAGAACGGGGTCGGAGATAATGGGGAGCGTCTCGTTCACAATCATGTTGGCTAGTAAGAGGGTCACCAATAGAAGGTGACCATTCTCACGGATCGGTTTGATCTTTGCGGCGTACTGCTTTTGCTTACTGCGGTGTGGGTGAGCTGTGAGCGCAGAGGCAGATGCGTGAGAAGGAACTCACGGAGTACCGCTGATGCTGAGTACGTTGAGCTGGGTCTCGTCCAAGCTCATATAGCCTAATGTCAGACCGGCAAAAACACCGGACAACAATACGAGCACTGGAATGAGACAGGCAAAGACAATGAATTCGGCAGATAGAGGAGTCGACTGAGCGCGTTTGGCGTAGGTGTGTAAGATAGTGGGATCGTTGTCGGCCCCGCCAAGTCTGCGAAAGATGTTGGGAACATGTTGTGATAATATCGATAAGAGGGTGAGAAGGAGGCGAGAAGATCGTGGGGAATGTAAAGGAGTGGGTACCATTCGAGAGCAAGCGATTGGAAGCCAAGCAAAGGGGCGGTCAGCCTTGAAATAAGGTCCACTGAATGGAATTAGTCAGACGCGTTAGGTAAACCGCAACGCTGAAACACCGCAGCGGGTATCTGACAATACTGGAAGCCTTGAGCATGCGTAGATGGACGGAACGCGTCTAAAATGCTGTATATAACTTGACCGGCTGAACAAGACTGACCTGGCTTCTAAGAAGGCGACGCCACTGAGGGGCTATCGCGGATAGCACGGCATTGAAAGATCCATAGTAGGAGAATCTACGAGAGCCGAACCAATATTTTTATTGGATTCGACTCGCGTTGACCACCGACTTCGAGCTGGCTCTTGAACGTTGTCCGACCGCGGATCCGATCGGAACACATCCGAGCCGACGACTTGCGTCACTGCAGCGGCACATTCGCAGATACTTTAGTTGGCGCTTGTCCCCGCCCAGTTTCATCATGTTTGTGGAACATTTGGCTGCCCGGGTTGCCGTCAAAAGGCGATTTACGCCCATGGACAGGCTATGTCCTTCCCTTCACAGGTCTCTCTCAACCGCACCGACTTCAGCTTCACATTCATCACTGCGTAAGTTTGGGACACGATCCGCCTACGTGGCAATTACCCTCGGAACCCTTTGGCTCGTCGATTACAAATTCAATGCCTCCGCGGTGGGACGGAACTTTCGTACTCTTTGGACAGTGAGTGTCTTCTTGGTTTGATTTTGAGATTTTAATTGGGTCGTCAACTTCGAACTTCGCACCTATACAGATGGATTTCGTTCTGCATCTGAGCGGTGCCGCTCAAAATTACAACATGTTGCCTCACTTCTATTTCATATCGGCTCCATAGTATTGCACTCATTCTCATCACGACGTCTTTCCCTTAGTGCGCCATGATATCCCTAGACTACAAACTCAACTTTCAACCCGAAAAAGCCGATCAAATACCACAACTTCACGCACGCGTAGCGGACAGGATGTACAATCTCTTTACTTCCAACGGCGGTCTTTACATCAAGATAGGTACGCAACCCGTGCAAAAACGCAATGGTTCTCTGACACCGAATTCATGTTCCAGGCCAAGCCATCGGTGCCAATTCACCTTTGCTACCACGCCCAATTCAGGACAAATTCGCTCGCTTGTTCGATGATGCACCACAGATACCCTATTCCGCCGTTTTATCCGTCTTCCGATCCGAATTTGGTCGCCCTCCAGCCGGTCCTGATGGGATCTTTGAGGTATTTGAACAAGATGCGATCGCCAGTGCCAGTGTTGCCCAAGTTCACCGGGCCAAGCTTAAAACCGGGCAATGGGTCGCGGTCAAAATTCAAAAGCCAGACGTGTCCAAACAGATCGAATGGGATCTCGGCGCATTTCGCATGGTGATGTGGATGTTCGAGAAGTGGATGTTCGATTTGCCCGTGTATTTTGCTGTTGGTGCGACCTTTCTTCGGTACGACTTAATGTCAAGGGTGAAACATTCATGACGTATGCAGATTTCATCAATAGCCATCTCCGGCAAGAGCTAGATTTCATGCAAGAAGCAGAGAATGCGCGTGTTACAGCCCAGTTTATCGCCGCGGAGCCCCGTCTCGCCAACAAGGTGCATATACCCAAGGTTTACCCTGAATATTCGACGAAGAAGGTTCTTACAGCAGAATGGATCGATGGCGTGCGGTTGAGCGATCGTGCAGCAGTTCGAAGGTTGATGGGGGAGGAAAGCCAGGGGACCCCCGTGTCGGATTCCAAGATTCATCCCTCGCTAGAAGGCATCCGATTGAAAGGTGGCGTCAAGACTATCATACAAACCATGGTAGAGTTGTTCAGCGCACAAATGTTCAGCTGGGGATGGGTCCACTGTGATCCACATCCAGGCAACATCATCGTTCGACCACATCCCTTGAATCCTAGACATGTGCAGCTTGTGCTGCTCGACCATGGGTTGTATGTCCGTGTCGAGCAATCGTTCAGGAGGGAGTATGCAACGCTGTGGAGGGGCTTATTGACAGCGGACTGGGATACAATCGAGCGCGTGACGACATCGTGGGGTATTGGCACCCCAGATCTGTTTGCGAGTGCGACGTTGATGCGACCAATGGGGTACGGCAGAGGAAGAAACCGACGGAAGGGAGGCGAATACAAGCCTGAAGCCCAGGAGTTGAACCAATATGAACAGAGCGTACGGATGAAGGCCAGGTTGAAGCAGTTTCTGACAGATACAGATAAAATGCCCAAGGGACTCATATTCCTTGGGAGGAATATGAGGTGAGTATTGACTTCATCGGCAGCAGAGACACGGACTAATGTGAACGGGACGACGAACCAGAATTGTGCAAGGTCACTCCTACATTGTCTCTGTTTGAGTACTAGCCTGAGTTTGTGTTGCAACAGGTAATAACCAGGTCTTCGGTTCACCTGTCAATCGTATCAGAATTACTGGAGACTGGGCTTCAGCATCACTTACGACCTCTACAAGTCTCACGTTGACGGAGCGTGCGAAGGAGTATTGGGATTATCTCTTATTTCGCGGTGTTATGCTGTCCATCGATGTGGCTTTCTGGACGAGCAAAGTGCGTCAGTGGGTTCGACATATATTGGGCAAGTCGACGACTGGTTTCGAAGATGAATTGGAAAGGACCATGAGAGGCATTGCAAAAAGCACTTTCGGGGTGGATGTTGTACCTCGTGCTTTCGATGGATGATAGAATGCCCACAGTAGATCCCTTTATATATTCTATTAATCAAGTTGATCAGTCTATCATATGCGGTAGACTTATAGTGTGCTCAGCATCAGCCAGGTGGTTGAAGGGTCTGATGACCAGATCGTCCTAACGATCGCAATCTAAGATGGCGTCGATTATCGGACACGTAGTAAAGCAAAAACTTTGTAGCCACAGTGACCAAGACATCAAGTTTTCGCTCGAACCTGCTTGTATACCGTTTTTGCATTAACCCCTAGGAGAGCTGATTTCACTAACCACCACCATGCCGATAAGGGCGGTGCTGCAATGGCATTCCCCTCCGATGATGACGATGACGGTGCAGTAAAGCTCGCGGAGGTGGCGTGATTGAATATTCAGTGGCGTGCAACGCGCGATCGTGTAGGTTTGTGGCACCTCCGTATGTGTACAGTTCGTTGACGCCCATACGGCCGTTTGACAGGCATGCCACGACAACCATTGTTGCTTCGCCTATTGACGGGCCTCCGGAAATGGGTGAGGATCTCACCAGGCGATTCGACTTAGGGGTACTGTGCATGGCCGTCAGGGCTATGGAACAGCCGCCTTCAAGGTTTGGCCCGAAGCATTAGGCAAGGGGCTGGATAAGCTGAAGGTCGAATGTGCTCTCCAGAAAGCAAGTGGAAAAACTCTATTACACGAGAATTTGTTCATGACAGATGTAGCCTGCTAGTGGGCGTGAACTAAGAATCAAGGGCCTCTCTTTTTCTGCTTTTTCTTGGCAGGCCCCACGTCCTCCTCGACACGCCCAAACTTGCCTGCCCTCTTGGCAGCAACACGTTGTAAAACTCTCTTGGTCTCACCGTCGGAGAAAGTTGTCAGGTCGAAGTAGGAATGAGCATATTCTAATAGCCTGTAAACCCCCTCGTCAGAGCCAACGTCCAGAAGGCCAGGTATGCTGCTCACCACTCTGGTCGAACTTCCGTCACCGTCCGGATATAAGGTTTCGTCGTCAGAACGAATTCGTTGAAGATGACCCATTCTGGCTGCGTATCTAGGCCACAGGACGGATGAAGATTGACGACCTAGGTTATCATCGTATCAATAAGGAAAGAATCGAACGAGGGCGCCGTACTTGATTATCCTTGACCGTCAAATAATTGCCCTTATCACCCTCCTTATGGGCGACCTGCATGAAGAAGCCGCCGCACAATACTTTCCTGATGTTAGCGCTCCTCTTTCTTTCGTCTACAGTTGTCGATAGGGGTACTTCGAATCGTTCCATCGTCCGCTCCAACTGTTGGCGGACATTCTCGGCTTGGGCGAGTGCACGCGCTGAAAGGTAGTTGTTCCAGGTCCAATTTTTATCGATTTTATCTGTGCAGCACATAAACAGTCAAGAAGAATGGGGGGCAATCAACGCTTACTTTGCATGTAAGAGTTGTAAACGTTGAGTAAAGTTAAGTGATCACCATCTGGAACAGTGAGCATAGCTTTAGCGGCATCTGCCTCTTTCCGTTGATTATTCGGCCGAAGCCACACACTCGGCACTGGAGAATTGAGGTGAGGACCTGACTAGGGGACAGTTGGGAATACAAGCCTTACCCGACAGCATGGCCGTAATCGTCAGAATTTCGTTACTACACTGGAATTCGGGGCTACATATAAGGATCTTTGAAAGCTAAGGGCGACATCATTGATTGGTCCCAAGAAATGTAAACAAAAGCATACCTGAGGATCTAGCGGAAACTCTGCCATGATGCTCCCAAGGGCAGTGAGATTTCCATCGTCGTCCAACGCCGCTAAGTAGTTCAACAACTCCAGAGCACGCATCAAGGTTTCTGGTGCTGGAGCATCTACATAGTCGAATTTTACAAGATCCTAGACGTAGATGAATAAATAACTATTGCAGAATCGTCGGTGAAACACATGCCTTAATCCCTGCTTTCACCAACTCTAACACAGTATTTGCCAAGTTACTCCTGAGAATTTCTGGATGTGTTTGCTCCTCGAGCTCAGACATAAAGTCCTTTTCGGTATATAACCTAAAGCACTTTCCAGGCCGCGTCCGCCCGGCGCGCCCCGCTCTTTGCTGAGCAGAAGCCTTTGATATTGGGCTCACTAGTAAGCTTTCAACCCGTATCCGTGGGTTATACACCTTTTGCTTAGAAAACCCAGGATCAACGACATAAACGATGCCATCGATTGTCAAAGATGTCTCTGCAATATTTGTTGAGACGACCACCTTTCTCCCTGGAGGGCCACCGGGTATCTGGGCCTCCGGAGGGGGATCGAATATTCGTTGTTGTTGTTGCGGGGGAAGGGAGGAGTAGAGGGGGATACAAACGAGGGGACCAACCGACTCCTGGTCTTGATTGGTAAGATCGTCAGCCTCGAGCTTAATTTTACGACAGGCGTCTTCTATCTCTTCTTCTCCGGTCAAGAAAAGCAAGACATCGCCTGGCTCTTCCGCGCGGTGAATCATTAAAACCGTCCGAATTGCCGCCTCAACATAATCCGGTTCAGGTTCCTGCGTGTAAAAGACTTCGACAGGATGTGTACGTCCGGGTACTTTGAACAGTGGCGCAGCGGAACCCTGGTTAATAGCAAAGTACTTCTGAAATTTGAGCGCGTCAAGAGTTGCGGACATGACAATAATTTTGAGGTCGGGACGTCTCTTGGCGAGCGTTTTTAAGAGACCCATGAGAATGTCAGTGGCCAGAGTTCGCTCGTGTGCCTCGTCCAGAATAATGGTGGAATAGCGATTGAGATTGGGGTCATTCATAGCTTCACGAAGCAACATGCCGTCCGTCATGTACTTGAGGAAGGTAGTGCCAGGTTCCGTCATGTCTTCGAAGCGTATTGAGTAGCCGACCTGGCGCCCGAGCTGAACTGCATCGCGCCAGCAAGTACACCAAATGTAAGTGGATACAATCCAATTGCAATAAGGAGCAGCTACTTGCCGTCCATCTCGTCTGCAACACGCTTTGCAACCGACATGGCTGCGACACGTCGTGGTTGGGTACAAGCCACAATTTTCCCCTTAGTATGGGGTAGGTCGGAGAACGCGACAAACTGGGGAATTCTATTGTTGAAAAGAGACCAGACTATAAGCTTGTGGTTTTAAAAGAGATGGAAGAGAAAGTGTTTGGCCATTGACTTACTGCGTAGTCTTTCCAGAACCAGTTTCGCCGACCATGACGATAATCTGGTTCTCGCTGAACTATAAATGCACCATTAGTTTTGACAAGTATTTCATCACGCCCAAAAAGAGACTGAAGAAACAACTGAGAGTTAATTGACGCACCACCTTGAGGAACTCGTCCATTTTCGCATAGACGGGGAGCTTCTTTCGGGCCTCCAAGATTTTCTTGTACTGGGGTGTGTGTGGCAGTTTCGTGAAGGGATTTAGATTGTGCTCCTGCAGAACATCAACATGTATTAGCTCAGGATTGCGACGACTAATTGATCAATCTCACCAGCGCAGTACGAACTTGGCTACCCTTCACCTTGCGTGGCAGGAAGCCGAAAAGCGGTTCGCTCTCAGAATGTTTTGCAACGCCAGTTTTGTTTCGAGGGAGGTGCGCAAGATACGGGTTTTCCTTTTCTTGGGACATTTTCTGACGGTGGAGGCAACAGAAAGAGATGTTGTGTTGATTACATAACTCGGGTTTGCTCCTATTCGTAGCTCAGCTGCGTGTATTGTACAGTGAGGCTCGTAACGGGATAGGTTATGCTAATGGCTATGTCCCGCTGGGTGCGCAGTGATAGCGAAGGGATTGTCAAGTGTGAGACTCACTTGACTTGAGAGAGTGAAGCTCGGTAGGGTATCGGACTATAGTCCGGAGATGTACGGAGTGTAGTCCGGGTTGACGGAGTTGAACGATGTATGGCTAAGCTGTATAGCCAAGAGCAGGAAAGGGGACTTGATTGATCTGTGATCTAATCAAGGTACAGGAGGATAATCTGTACGTTATGTGCTGTGCACTATTCTACTGATAGCCCTATCTAATCGATC
>JBBPUC010000206.1:0-33918 GCA_038094375.1 Tubosaeta aff. heterosetosa | reverse complement strand
ACGATCATCAGCTTGATTAGTACCTCAGCGCAGGAGCATAACGTTGATCTTGGCCCTTTGCCACAGTTGTTCCAGCTGGTTCTCGATAATCCTAGTTTCCATCCACCCGTGCGCACCACGAGTAGTATTATACACCTTGATACTCACTATTTATTAACGTGTTTAGATCAACACTTCCGTTGATACGAGCGCGCCAACTTGCGTTAGGTAAGCAACATGTAGATTTGGCTAGATTTGACTTCAAATTTTCTGCACCAGTTCGATTTTGATGACGCCATCCTCAACGCCCTGAAAGGCCTCCTAGTTGATCTGGCCATTGACTCGTCGCTGAAATTGGATGACTGTAAGCTCTTCGTCGTTTGGATTATTTGGCTTCTAATGCTTCTTTGCAGATGCGACGAGCTTGTCGTTCTTACAACATGGAGTGACCGCTATTGTGAGAAACTCATCCTCATGGGCAAACAAATATTGAATGGATTATTCTTCAGACTGATCGGACTGCCCTGTATCTCATTGGAGCTGTTGCTACGCCGGTTGCACAAGATCTGGTGAACGGTGCTGTCCTCGCCTTCTCCGAAGTCAATATCACGTACCCCCGCCCTCTACAATTGGTTGTTCGATCATCTATTGTTGCGCAGGAACATTTCGAACAACGGCTTTGATCTGGCTCTCAAAGGTTCTTTGACGAATGTTGGGCCGCTTGATGCACTCATTGAGTTTGTTGAGCCAGTAACGTGGGTAGAGTGTATTATTGCGAGCATCCAACTAACAGCAAGCGTAGGGTTAATTGGCAAGGTCATGATATCGCGACCATCTCACTTCCTCCTGGTGAGCTATGCCACATTTATGCCTTCTTTTTCATTTAGTCGTGATCTATAGTCTGTGCCGCCGCCAACACTGGTGTTCCCAATTATGCTACCCAAGGAACGCTGGTCATCACCGATCAAACACAGTAAGCGATATCTCTACGCCTGCGCTCTCTACGTTAAAGGTTTATTTGACCAGATTCACCTCGTTTGCAACGTACTTGCTTCACAACCTGAGCTTTGACTGGATCTTTTCTACGCCCAGCCTCCGGCTAACCGCGCTTGGCACAATCTTTGACAGAGTGTCCTTGCAGAAGACTATTACGCTGAAAGCCTTCAATAATATGCCTGGGGTGACTATTAGTAACTTCCAGCTTCCGTCGGACGATCCAGCCGGAGGTATCACGATCAGCACCGATTCAAGTATCCCGTCGCCCGCCCGTACGTTTAGTGGAGTTTGTTTAAGACACATTTCTAACGCCTTCTCTACAGAGGTTGGTATTGATTTAGGCACAGTCACATTCCAAGCGTACTTTGAGAACACCCTGATTGGGCGTAAGCTTTATATCATCTGGAATCATGCGCGATCTAAGAGGTGGCTCTTCAGCATTAACTGCCTCGGATCTCGTGTTGCCACCTGAGGAACGAGTGACTTCACATCTATCGGGTCGTATAGTTCCTCAGAGCGGCAATTCCTTGAACGTAATCGGTCGACTCTTCTCGGAGTACCTTGCAGCGAACAATATCACCTTGAGTGTCACAGGGGAATCCGTCCAGACCTCCGGAGCAAGTTCGACTGTCACCTGGTTAAGCGATGCATTCCGTACCCTTACTCTTGAAGTTTCTCTTCCTGGACAGGCCTTCAAGGCGAGTGCTATAATAAGGAAAAGGTGGACCTCGCATTGACACTTTGCATAGATTATTCAATCCATTGCACTCACGGACCTTAGTTTGATAATGGGCACCCAGCAAGAAGCATTTGCCCCGTTGTCGAGTTCGAAGGATACCATTGCGGAATACAAAAACCCGTTCGGCTTCTCGCTGCAGATCATTCAGTCGGCAGTCAACATGACTCTTGGCGCAGGTGGAGTGCCTGTTGCATCTGTCAGTGCAATGACGTTTCCAATTAAGTCTTGGCTGACACTACCATGCAGCTTAATCTGCCATTGGCCGATACCGTCGGTGGCGTTTCGACAGGGAACCTTGCAACTCTTCCCATCAGCTTCCATGATGTCCCACTCGTATCGCTCAATGATGCTGCATTTGAGGCTATGTTCGCTGAGGTCACCGATAAGAGCTCGGCATCGTTTGACCTGAGCGGCGCCGCTGATGTGGCGGTAAAAACATCCATTGGTAATGTACCTATCTCGGGCATTGGATTTGATGTCGCTTCCTCTCTGAAAGGTAATTCAGTCGCTATTCAACCGTGGCCCTTGCATAGCTTATCGCACTCGATACAGGGATCAACTCCTTCGGAGGTTCGGCTGCTATCCACAATGTGAGCATCACGGGTAGCGGTGGAACCAATGGCGACCAATATATCATCTCACCACTGACCACGGTACTGGATAATCCTTCCCACATCTCGCTTTCGACTGTAGACGTAGCTCTTCCCGTGTACTACGAGAATGTGATGATAGGGCGTGTCGCATTCGATGTAAGGCAACCTTTCGCACTAAAGCTTCCTCGATCTGAACGGAATTTCACTTAGACGTTCAACTTGGTTCCCGGAGAAAATACCATGGCTGGAGAGTTCCACTACGAGCCCGCTGATGCAAATAATACGGTGGCTGAATCGTTCTTGACAAGCTTTGTGCAATCTGGTGACGATCTCGCGTTGACTGTGCAAGGAGATGGTGCAAGCTCCCCCTTTACTTCGTTAAATCCTGCCCTCGAGGGCGTGACGCTTCACACTAGCGTAACCGGTAAGTAGAGTCGACGACGGTACATGGCATGTATGATCGACGTTCGCCAAGGGTTGAACGCACCACCGATTATTACCCACCTGTACGCCACCATCACGCCAACCTCCATATTGACGAACGAGGTTGAGCTAAGCTTTGATGTAAGAGTTGGCTCGTTTGCCAGTGAGGATCTTCCATTGACATGCAAATTAGATCTACAATCCTATTGAAGCGGATCTCGTCATCGAGTTTGTCCAGGCAGACGGCCTCGTAGATGGAGAGATCTATGCCCACTTTGACCAGACGTTTAGCAACTTTGTCGTCCCCCCGGGTCAGACGGTCAATAGCGGGACGTTCTCCAATGTGGTTCTTACCCAGGGCGCAGTGGGATCTCTTGGAATTATTCCGTTGGGATACATGGACGTTCAATCGGTTGCGACCACGAGGTACGCCAAACGAGTATGATCATTCAAACTTGACTGACGAAAACCCGATAGAATGGGTAAGAACGGGTATCAGATTCCATGGTTGCATGTCAACCAGATGCATGTCACAACGGATTATAATTTTGGTCTTCTATCCCTCAGTGATGCCGTGCAGTCACTGACTGCCTCAGCATTGCCATCCAGCACTGACAAGGTGCTAACCTCACTGTCCCTCCCCAGCGCTAGCCTCCCTCCGCTGCCGACGACTGCGCAGATCGTGTCTGTACTTACTGATATTGTTGGGAACTTGACACATCTGTAAATATGCGACTTTCTTCGTTGTTTTCTCGTATACCGATTCTTCTTGATACTAGCCCTTTTTGATACCGCTATGAATCGTGTACTAGTAGATTAATGCCAGAAGTTTTTTTGCGATTCAAGCGTAAACTTATTTAGGGACTTTCATCCAGAATCCGCGATAGGAGAAAGCTTCCGACCTGCCCGAGGTACGGCGCGATGAGGGGATCGGAGCACACCAAATAACACATAGCGCTTCATTCCGCGGTGCGCCTTTAAATACAATCAAGAATACTATTGGTTGAAAGATGTCATGGTCTGGAACACCTCGCGGGCGACCTCGGACGCGATGTCTAAGCGCAGAGGGAGACTGACAGATTGATGAATAGTATGACATACCGACGAGGCATCGGTCGAGTTGGATGGTATTGGCCGTATTCTCCCTTTACTTTCTGTCAGGTCGTCCGTGTACCGGGGTTGTAGGAGCGTCCAAAACCCGAACAGAACGAGTGCAGCAATAGTTCTTCCGGGTTCACTGTGAGACATCGTTACGGTATGGCATAATTTATCGATGGCATCCGACCAGTTTGTCATGATCACCCGATTGACGCAAAAAACACGCAGTTGGGTGCTCTCGAGACTTACCGGATGGTTTGCAGTACCATGACGATGGCGGTAGGTCACACGAGCCCAGTTTTCATGGTCCGGAGATCCGTGGGAGTCGACGACATGTGCGGTACAGTCAGAGCCACCGTCGTCAAGCGAGCCAGATCGCCTCAGCGCATATTAGCTGTGATTCTCGGAGCGAACCGGAGAGTACCCTCGCTTCATTGTACAGATTAGCGAAATACAGAGAGTGTGAGGCGGAGAGAATCGCGGAGGGTATCGGGAGATTATGGGATGACCGTCCGGCTGGCAAGCAGTATAAAACGCCACCTGAACTCGGCGACTCTCCAACAGCCCCCCCTCCGACAATACCGAGTGAGTCCCCGCCCGGATCATATCCTCCTTTTATTCTGACCCGACCCCGCAGCTCATCCCATCCAGAATGGCACCCCCTCACCATACTCCCTACGTCACCCCGCACATCCTCCACCGTCACTACGCCCAGGCCCACGACAATGAGCAGTCCAGCAAGCGTGAGTTGCCCTCCTTGTCCCTCTCCGCGGCTCACCCGCCCCCAGTCATCGGTCGAGACCTCGAGTACTTCTCGCAGGCCGGTTTCGACATGGACCGCATCCAACTCAAGCGCAACGCCCCCGTCGCCCAGCTCTACGAGGACGCCATCCGCAACGAAGGCGCCATCATCTCCTCTTCCGGCGCGTTGATCAACTTCTCTGGAAAGAAGACGGGCAGGAGCCCCAAGGACAAGCGCATCGTCTACGAGGACACCTCCAAGGACGAGATCTGGTGGGGCTCCGTCAACATCAAGATGGACGAGCGTGCGTCGTCTCTACCATCCACGAGCATCGTCTGATGCCCCCCTAGACACGTTTGAAATCAACCGTGAGCGTGCCATCGACTATCTCAACACCCGCGACAATGTCTACGTCTTTGACGGTTTCGCGGGGGTGAGTTGGATCTTTGCATTCTTGTGCTCTTTACTCACTCTCGTTCAGTGGGATCCGAAGTACCGCATCAAGGTCCGGGTCATCTGCGCCCGCGCCTATCATGCCTTGTTCATGGTCCGTCCGCCAAAACTCGGGTTCCGTTGCCCGACAGCTAACGGCATTGCAGAACAACATGCTCATTCGTCCCACAGAAGAAGAGCTCGCCAGCTTTGGCGAGCCAGACTTCATCATCTACAATGCAGGGCAGTTCCCTGCCAACCGTTTCACAAAGGGCATGTCTTCCACCACCTCAGTCGAGATCAACTTCAAGCGTATGGAGATGGTCATCCTTGGCACTGAGTATGCAGGTGAAATGAAGAAGGGTGTTTTCTCGGTGATGCACTACCTTCAGCCCGTCAAGTTTGGCCAGTTGTCGCTTCACTCGTCTGCCAACGTCGGCATGGACAAGGGCGATGTCACACTCTTCTTTGGTCTCAGCGGTACCGGAAAGACGACCCTTTCGGCGGATCCCAACCGGTTACTCATTGGCGACGATGAACATGTCTGGTCTGACACCGGTGTCTTCAATATCGAGGGCGGTTGCTACGCCAAATGCATTAACCTTTCCAAAGAGAAAGAGCCCGAGATCTACAATGCTATCCGTTTTGGATCGATCCTTGAGAACGTCGTTTACAATCCCGCTTCTCGCGTTCCCGATTACGATGACGTCAGCATCACGGAGAACACTCGTTGCGCGTATCCCATTGAATACATCCCGAACGCCAAGATTCCGTGCTCGGTCGAGAGGCAGCCCAGCAACATCATCATGTTGACCTGCGACGCATTTGGAGTTCTCCCACCCGTGAGCAAGCTCTCTCCTGCGCAGGCGAGCTACCACTTCCTTGCTGGTTACACCTCGTAAGTCTACCTGCGCTAGTGGGTCGTGTGATAGTGGTTGATTCGATTGCAAACAGGAAGACCCCAGGTACCGAAGACGGTGTGCTCGAACCGATCCCGACGTTCTCCACTTGTTACAGCGCGCCCTTCATTGTTCTCCATGTATGTTATCCGTGCCTTGTTCCTAGATCGGTCCTGAATGTAAATAATAGCCGGGTCGCTATGCGGAAATGTTGGCGAACCGGATGTCCCAGCACAACGTTTCTTGCTGGTTGATCAACACCGGTTGGACCGGTGGCAAGTTTGGCACCGGAAAACGGTGCCCGTTGAAGGTTACCCGGCGCATCGTCGATGCAGTTCACTCCGGTGAATTGCTTAACGCCGAGTACGAGACCTTCGGCGTGTTTGGACTCCAGGTTCCCACTAGCGTGGAAGGTGTTCCTCGCGAACTCCTCAATCCGCGCTTGGCCTGGACGGACAAGGAGGCCTTTGAAAGGGAAGTTCGTAAACTCGCGGGCATGTTCCAGAGGGCATTCAAGTTGTACGAAGACGACGTCCAGGAGAGCGTCAGACTTGCTGGCCCCAAGTTGGATTAGTTCGTTCAGTTTTTCGTTGCCCATTGCACACTGCTGAAACGCTCAAACCGGAGAAGGGATGTATAAGGTCTTGATTATAATCCATAGATATTCGCGTGGACTGGACTGGAATACGAGTAGTTACTTCTCTAGCTGGTAATGTAAGGGGAAATAACGTATTCATTGTATCGTCAACATATAACACAAGAAGTCTTGTCTACGCCTTTCAGGTATTCCCTGGTCGACACTACAGATGGAGTCTGCCTTCGATACTCTCTCGAAATCAAGAAACGAATCTCTTGTTGTGAATCCCACCTGCGATGATGCCTTGGAAGGCAAGTAAGGCATGCATAACCGTCAAATGCTAATCCCAACCTCTCGAGCTCCCTCGCGTTGTCGTGCCACCACGCCTCCATCGCCGGCTGGTTTTTCTCAAGATGGGTTACAGCAACCACCACCGGGATCGCGGTCTGACTCCGAGTCGTACTGCCGAACATTTTGTAAACCTTTGTCATGCCCTGGCGAGCTCTGTTCCCTCGGATGCAAAACACAAGGAGGTCAAGCTCCCCTGAGCGGTGTCTCTTCTGAAGAAACTCCTTGAGGGCGGTCACCCCCTTCGATCGCCCGAACCTTTTAAAGTCTGACGCTTCATTTAGGCCCGGGGTATCCCACAGCCTGTACGTGTTCCCCTCGACCGACACATCGTGCGGGGCGAACTGGCGCGTGCACAGCACCGCATCGGGAGATGTCCTCGCACATTCGCGATCTGCAAAGAGGTTGATGACTGAGCTTTTGCCCGAGCCGGTCTCCCCGATGAAGACGACGTGGCGGATCTAGGCGAGGGTGAGCACGTGTGAGCGGCGCGAGGAGACAGTGGACCTTGGGAGACTGTGCCATTGGGATGCGCGTGTCTTTGGAGGGCGTTTGGGTTGGGATGAGAAGGGTCTTGAATGGCGTAGGGCGATCCTCTCGTCGGGGGCAACGGCAAGCCCATGGGGGTGTGCACCACGCGTGTCGACAGGCTGCCTGTTGACAAGGGTTCTATGATCCAATGGGGACACTTGGCGCCCATGCCATCTGTCACCGATTGTCCAGATCGTGGACGCTGCACCATCTCGAGCATTTGGATGCCTGGAACGGTGTGTACATCAGATGGAACTGAGGCTGTTCCCATAAGCTGAGGTCAGTTGTATTGATTCATTTCCAACGCATTCATCTACTGACCTGTAACATCAGCACATCGCACGGGAGGTCTTGTCTACACCTTTCAGGTATTCCCCGGTCGACGCGGAGTTCGCCTCCGATATTCCGAAACTCATCTCTTACTTTGAAACCTGCCTGCGATGATGGGCTGAAGTCTGGCGAGCATGACCGTCAAACGCTGATCCTAGCCTCTTGAGCACCTCTCACTTAACTCTGGGCCGTGCGGCCAAATATCTTGTAAAGCTCTGGCACGCCCCCGGGAAGCCGGTTCCCCGGAATGCAAAGCATAAGGTCTGATACTTCATTCAGGCCAGGGATACACAACCTACATGCCGTACGAGACAAAGTTGTGGGCGCACGGCCCAACGTTAGATGTCGCGGCACAGTCGCGATCCGCAGAGAGGTTGATGACAGAGCTGTTACCTGTTTCGATGAAGACGACGTGACGTACATCTATGCCAGGGCTGAATGTACATGGGGTGCGAGGAGACACTGGTTCCCGGCTTTGAGAGACTGCGCATTTGGGACACGCGTGTCTTTGAAAGGCGTTTGGAGTTGAATTAGAAGGGCTTTGGGTGGAGTAGGATGCTCCCGAGGAGCTGGCGTCTCCGACCAGCAGGAGGGCGGGTGTATACCACGCGTTTCGATAGGCCACCTGCTTCTATGATCCAATCCATCCACCAGTGGGAGCTAGGCTCATAACATCAGTATCACCGGTTATCCGGATCGCCATCTTGAGCGTTTGGTTGCCCAGAACAACACCACGGGGGCTGTCCTCGGAAGTCAATGTTAGTCGCATTGATTTCATAGACATCTAGGCGGCATGGCAGCTCCACAAACCCTTGCCCTGGCATCCAAAGCTCAAGCTAGTAGCAAATGTAGTCAGACATGCAACTTACGTCGAACGGTACTAAGAATCTACCAGCTTTAACGAGATAGCAGAGTTGATACCAGATACGTCCAGACAACCCAAGTCCACCCTTTCACTGGATCGTCCTGCCTCATACCGACCCGAGGAAAATGTGAGGTATTTTCACCCCGCTCGCGAGGAATGCAGTTCCGGGCTATCAGATCCCGTACAATGTCCCTTGAATCAGCCCGACGTGTGCGGGCGAGCGCGAGGTCGCGGGGATCGTCATCGATGGAGGTGATGCATGCGTGATCATCAAACACCATCCCATAATTCGATAGCGAGGTGGCGTTTTTGCCCCACCAGTTCTCCATGTCCCCGCGCGCATTCTCCAGCCCAGTCACGACGATGACCATAGGAGCGGGGCTTTCACTGGTCGCCAGGCGTATGGACTGGTAGTGACGGACCAGCGCCCGAGTGGCTCTGGAAGCGCGAACGCAATAGATCAAGAGAGATGGCTCGTTCTTTTTGAGCACTTTGCGAACAAACGTCTTCAAGTTCCTCTCTGCGATGGTAGCTCGAAAAAGTCCAAAAGACCCTCCGTCGAGTCCGGGGGTGTCCCACAGCTTATACTTGTTCCCGTGGATGACCATATCGTAGGATTGGTTGCGGGTAGTGCACGCGTCTGCATCTGGAGAGGTCTTTGCGACCTGCGAGCCGAGGATGAGATTGATGATGGAGCTCTTTCCTACGCCAGTCTCGCCGAACACGATCACGTTTCGTACTGCCGAGTTGTCCTAGGGAGGTCACATAAATGAGATTAGGCTTGAATAGAACGTCTCGTACCATGAACAGTGTTCCTGGTGCGTGAAAAGGTTCGCTGGGGTGGATAAATCGGACGGTCCGTCAATCGGGTGGAGTCTCCTGTGAGCGAATGGATGGCGACTTGAGGCTATTGCCGGGACCATGCCCTTTCACCACTTGCCTTTTAGTCTCAACACGTTGGAACTTGGCGCAAAAGCGTGGATCAGACTCAGCCAGTCGCATGAGGCCTTGACGGATGTCAGCTATGGAGGACATTGCAGTACTGGTGATGTTCCCGTCAGCGTTGAACGTTAAAACTCGGAAGGTGGTCGCTTTGGTGCGATAAACAACTTCGTTCAGTCACACCTGGCTGACTCCACGAGGCATTAATCAAGGACGCTTGAGTGGCCAGCGAGCGACACGTTGCAGAACATCAGGTAGTCGAATTTACCCCATCCAAGTTCCCTGCGCTGATTCGGACAAACATAAAATACAGGTTTCAGAACTGGTCCCCGAGGACTTGAAGGACAGTCTCCATGGACTGCCAGCCATCCGAGGGAAATTGTATACCAGAAGATCTGACCCTGCTGACACGTTGACGAACCGAGTCTCAGCGCTACTAATGGCCCACTCGATTCAGTCCATCGATTAGTTGTCAGCTAGCCGCATGGCCCGCCATGAGGCAACCGAACGCACTTGCAACCCTTTCAAGATCCTGCCTCTCGCATTCAACCCCCCACCACTCTAGCTCTTGTGAAACTGGGGTTCGCTCTGTCTGTTCTTGATGATGACTTCTGAAGGTTCAATTCTTCGCATCCCATTTTCAAAGGTAAACATTTCACTCAAGAATGGTTGTCACCGTCGTTGACATTCGCAACTTGGATTCTACCTGAAGCCTAAATGGTTATCCCGTCAAGCGACATCTACAGCTGACGATCATAGTCCCGGTGACGGTATGTTCGAACGAATCCCTTTCGACTCCAATTCAATTATGCTTCACCCAGAAGCATCGTCTATCAACGAACCGCCCCAAACGCAACCCCAGACCATCAACGTTGTTCTTTTCGGTGAAACTGGTGTTGGAAAGAGTTCCGTCATCAACCTCATCGCTCGGGATCAGATCGCCAAGGTCTCATCGGACGTCAACGGCTGCACGATGCAATACCAACGCTACCACATCCCTTTCGATGACATGAATTTCGCCATCTTTGATACTATCGGTCTCGAGGAGCCCCAGATGGGAGTCAATGGGTACCTGAAAGCTATCGAAAAGGCGTACGAACTCATCGGCAAACTCGGGGCTTCCGGCGGTATCCATCTCTTGTTGTTCTGTATGCGCGGTGGCAGAATAACAGCAACTACGCAGAGCAACTACCGATTGTTCTGCGAGTGTCTTTGCAACACAAAGGTCCCCATAGCACTCGTTTTCACCGGTCTCGAGAGGGAAGTGGAGATGGAGGATTGGTGGAAGAGAAACAAGACTCATATAGAGCACTATGGCATCAAGAGCGATGGCCACGCTTGCATTACGGCAGTGCCGGATGATACTCTTGAAGGCGACGAAAAGTACTCAACGTCGCAGGTCACAATACGCGAGTTGCTGAAGACTTGCGCTCGCAAGGGCGAGGCGTTTTCATTCGAATCGCATTCCTTGTTCGCGAGGTTTGCGGTCAGAGTGAAGGTCTTTGTCTCGGGGAAGAGGGGTCCGAGAGACAGAGATATTATGAAGGTGTTGACGCAGCGTTGTAAGTTGGACGCAGAGACAGCAAAAAGGATCGCAGAGATGATGAAGAAGGGCGATACGGAGAAGAGCGAGAACAATGAGGTGGAGGGCGAAGGTGAGAAAGAGAGCGGCCCTGCGAAGGACTCGACGAATGCCGGTACCCCGCCGAGCGAGCCTGACCACCCCGCCGCCGTGTCTGGTATTGTTGCGAACGATTGGATAGAAGTTATTGACAGGAAAGAGGCGGAAAGTGCCCCGGCACAGGTGCCTAGTGCTGTCCAGCCTGCGCCTAGTGTTGCCTTGGATGGGAGAAAGGCCACAGAGAAGAACAGGACGGAACAAGTTTTACCTCGAGAACGTAGCCGTGTCGATGCCGCGTCTGGTGTCGTTCCGAATGAGGGGAAAGCCGCTCGTAAGGACGTAGCGGAAACTCTCCCGATCCAGACGCTAGGAAAAGCCGGGGTCGCGGCTGGTACTGTTACGAACGGGGAGAAGGAGGCTACGAAGAGGAACGTGGCGCAGGATAGTCCGCCTCAGGGGTCTAACAATGGTAATGCCACGCCTAACGTTGCCCCGGGAAAAGAGGTCGCAAAGAAGAACGTAGCGAACAGCTCGCCCCTTCCAGGGCCTCATGTCAAGGCTACGCCTGGTGATACTCCGAATGCGAGAGAAGAGATTACAAGGGACGCGGCAGAAGACACCTCACGTCAGGAGCCTAGCAAATCCAAGTCTTCTAGCACTACGGCGAGTAGGGGGAAGGAGGCTACGAAGAAGAACGTGGCCGAAGCTGCCCTACCCGAGGTACCTAGCAATGCGAAGGCTGCGGTTAGTCTTTCCCACCGAAAAGAGGTCGCGAAGCAAGGCGTAGTGTCAGGAACTGCCTCGATTTTGGAGTCCAGCAATGCCAGCACCGTTCAGAATGGGGGCAATGACTCCGCGAAGAAAACCGTGTCCCAGATGGGAGTTGCCCCGAAGCCCACTCTCAAGGCCGTGCCTAGCGTTGGGAAGGAGGGGAGTCATCCCGGGAAATCAAGAAGGGAGAGTGATGGGTCTTCAATGGTGGAACGGGTGAAGCATAGTCGAAATACCCTCAAGAAGCAAGCACCCGAATCTATGGCCGCTCTGCACGTCGGCCCTGGTTTACTACGTTGAGTGTGTTGTACTATATGTAGCTTGATTCCTAAGTTACCTTGGACTCCATCTATTGCTGCTACCTACTCCGCATGGTATGCTCAAGCGGCACTGCGAAGTTTACCAAGTAAGGGTCCCTCCTGGTATTCGAAGTATAGGCCTAAGGATCCTAGTACCACGCACGAGCCCACCTGGTTCACTTCATCGCCGCATGGTTCGCCATGAGGCAAGCTGACGCCTTTGACCCAGCCTCACGTTCCGCTCCCCATTATCTCCCCAGCGTTCGGGGTCCGTAGTCTGAAACTCTCGACGATGACGGATTTGAGTTTTCTCAAACCACTTTCAAAGGTACGACCTTTCCTCCCGAATAGTTTTCACCACAGCTGATGTCCACAATCTATTGTCTTTGAAGTTTAAATGGCATTCTCGCCAGGCAGCGTCCACGACAACCGACGGGTTGCGCTCTCTCGGGAGGCATATCGACCCTCCCCAAACCATTTCTCACACTTCCACAAAGTTCGTGGGGAGGTCTGAATCCAAAGACGATCATAGACTTGGAAATGGTACTAGTAGCGCTATATGGTCTCTTTTGACACGATCTCATTCGTGCTTCACCTGCATAGGACAAACGTTGGCTGATAGGGGTAGATCGCCCCAGGCTCAGACCATCAATGTTATGCTTATCGGTGAAACTGGTGTCGGAAAAAGCTCTGTCATCAACCTCATCGCTCGAAAAGAGATCGCAAGAGTCTCGTCGGACGTTAACCGCTGCACTATGCAGTGCATACGTTACGATATCCCCTTTGACAACATGAACTTTGCCATATTTGATACCATCAGTCTCGAGGGGCCCCAACTGGGAGCCAACGGGTACTTGAACGCTATTGAAAAGGCGCACGAACTCGTCAATAAGCTCGGTGCCGCTGGGGGCATCCACCTCTTGTTATTCTGCATGCGCGGTGGCAGAATGACGGCAACTACACAGAGCAACTATCGGTTGTTTTGCGAGTGCCTCTGCAACACGAAGGCGCCCGTAGCCCTCGTTTTCACAGGTCTTGAGGGCGAAGTGGACATGGAAGACTGGTGGAGGAGAAACAAGGTCCATTTGGAGAACTACGGCATCAAGAGCGATGGCCATGCTTGCATTACAGCAGTCTCGGATGACACCCCTGAAGGAGAAGACAAGTACTTAAAGTCACAGGTCACGATACGCGAGCTACTAAAAACTTGCGCTGGTAAGGGCACGGCCTTTTCACTGGAATCGCATTCTTGGCTCGCCAAGATCGCAGGTGAACTGAAGAGTTTCGTCCCGACGGCAAAGGGCCCCAAAGACAGGGATATCATGAAGGTGTTGACGCAGCGTTGTAAACTGGACGCGGTCACCGCCAAAAGGATCGCAGATATGATGGAGAAAGACGATACGGGGAACAAGGACTCGCAGGCAAATCCCGAAGGTGGGAAAGAGAGTGAGCTTGCCGAGAACCAGACGAATGACGATGCCTCACCGGGCGAACACGACCCCACGACAATTACGCCAGAGGAAAACGAAGCAGAAGTCACCCTGCCTCGCTACGTCAACGCCGCGCTTGGTGTTGTCTCTGGAAATGAGAAGAACATTGTGGACGGCGCTCTACTTCAAACGCCTAGCAATGGATTGGTTGCGCCCAGGTTTATCGCAAATGCGGGGAACGACTTTGTTGCGGGAAAGAGCGTGGCGTCGGGTGGTCCTGTCCCATTTCGGGAGTTCGGTAACATTGGCAAGGCCGCGCCTAACACTAGCGGGAAGGAGAGGAACAACGTCGGAGAGAATGGGAAATTTGATCGACGCAATACCAGGAAACAAGGAGATCCTAGTGGGGCTGGTTTCCCCTTCCTAAGCCTTTGGTCTTGACTATGCATGTTGTATTGACATATGGACATGATTCATTTTTGTCACTCAGGCTGTAGGCTCGAGACCATAGTTCGAACAATTTCCCACGACGCATGTCAGAAGCGTTGTCGCTTCAAAATGTTACGACTCGATCCCCAGCACGCTTTCGGCGTGAGGAAAGACAGTCACCCCATCAACGGGTTTAGAGCCTGGAGTTTAATTTCCGTCTCGGCACTGAAGTGTTGTGCTTGGTTTATTGCTATGGTGGGTTTGCGGCCTTCCAATAACTTGCGTACCAGGTGAGAGGTGTTTTCGAGAACGTATCCAGTACGTGGGTGATGCATCTTGTTCAGATTATTCACACGCGCGGCGGTACTTTATGTTGCTCCGACCCATTCTGCAAGCACCGATGTTTAGTATAAGTTGATCATGCTACGTCCCCCTGAGTGAGGTCATGTGTTGCATTTATTAGACAAGGATACTAATAAAGAACCATTTACTAAAGTTGCAGGCGAGCAAGAAGTCACTGCATGCAATCTTGATAACACCGGTGGTCCCACAGCTGAAAATTCCCGCTTGGACTTTCACGGACCGATGACATCGCTGTGGAGCAAGCGGGTCACAGAGGTTTTTTCTGACTGTTTCATAAATCGTAACTTATGTGGACCTGTTGAGAAAAAAGACGTCAAAGGCGCCGAACCGTGAAGATTTTGTCAGGCTACAAGCTGAGTGTCATGTTAATCCAGTTGCGCATAGCGTGCAGCGGCTTGCGGGGCACACCCTGACCCAAAACGATTTGCCTCGTTGTGGAAAACCGTTCCCAACGAGGCGATGAGCAGTGACGAATCTAACCGTTATCAAGGCGAGCGGCGCTATGACGATCACTAATTTGTCCTGGCGCTCTGAAGCAACCACTAAATGGCTACGCATGTTTGACCACATTCATGTTTCAACACGTTTCAAGAGTAACGGTAAAGCAAGGCGAGGGGTTATACAGAAAAGGATCCCTTCATGCCGAGCGGAGCGTCATGTTCGAGGGTCACCTCGTAATTTCTATGACCCAACCTGGCTCCTCAGCCTTGATGAAACTACACGTGGCATTCACTTGCAGTGGTGAACCCGCGCACCTCGTGAAGATGTTCTGACACTTTAGTAGTATCGCAGAACGGTACAAAGATGTCCATGGAGGGAAATTGGTACGCGACTCTTGATCATATGGTATCCCCGGTTCCTTCCAATAACCCTGCAAATTCTAGTCCCACAAAATGTTTGTCGGAGCCGGGGCACCTTTTATGGGAGAAGACTGGTGTGATCGAATGTCATTCCTGGAGTACGACGGGCCATGAGCCGTTAGAAAAGGTGCACATCGAATAAAGTAACGAGAAAACGATGAAACTACGTTTCTTGATGCTCAGTGGAACGGTATGACTTTAGTACAAGCGATCTCGTCTCCATTTTACCCCGGATCTAATTGCAGACGAAACAGACCATACTATCTCGGGGTTGGTCACTCAAAGAGTAGTAGACGAGCTGACGGAATCCGCGAAGCCGGACAAAAACCAACGTAGCAGGAGTGATCACTCATGATTGGATGGAAGGTTGGTCCGGACATTTCACCTCTTGACTAACTTGAACGAAGCCACCATCTTGCCAATTTCCTTTCTTGTGGTAAGGGCAGCCTTTTAGATTGGCACTTTCACTTCGTGTGGTGCCAAAAATTACACTCCAGTTCACTTCAATTGCTTCGCGGCGAAGCATGCAACGCAACAACCCTTTTATTTCACAAGCCCGCCGCCCACTTGCGACTTCCGCGTGTAGAGGCTATCGAACGAGTACTTACGCCTCCTGCACAACATCAAAATGAGCCCAGTACGCTCGTACCCACGCACTCGTCCATATATCGGGTAGCACCTTCCAAGGCTCGCCTTGCTCACCGAACTGTCTCTAGAACCAGAGTCATGACTTTGACCGAGCGCGCTCACACTGAACCTACACCCAGTGTGGGCAAATGAGGTCGGTGATGCAGCACCACGACATGGATGACTTGGGCGAAGGAATAATCTGATGTTTCAACTAAAAAAAGTACATTGGGTCTCGGCTACACCTGTGACAGCCACACTTACATGTCTTCGTGTTCGATCACAGGAGGTGCAAGAACTGGATGAAAACACACGAAAACGTGCAATGAGGTCAACTCGTGCCAAGAACGACTTCGGCTGATCAGTGTCATCGTGAGTTGCTAGTCTGAGGATCAACAGACTACTTTCTTCGCTTCAACAGAAGCTGCCATGTTGGTGAAGGTGAAACCAGGTTCCCTCGGCGACTGGGGAACCGGCATCCTCGAGGCGTTAAACGCCAGTCTTCTTGGAGTATTAATCGTCCATGTGTATGCTGGCACGTCTTATATTTGTGATTGTTGAGAACCTTCTTACAACCTGGCATATAGCCATTCTCCCCCTCTTGGGTGCATTCCTCTTAATCAGGTATAAACTAAAGAGGCCACACGCGAGATGATTGTGAAGGGCATTAAACTGGTGAACACGCCTTTTTGCGGAATCCGTGATCAGGGGCGTCGAGCGGGATCCCGCCGCCATTGGTATTTTGTGTCACACCTGGGCATCGCAGCCCACAAAAGTCAGTGTATTCGTCTCCACTTGCTTTGGTGGTGTATTGCTTGCTATAATCTCGACTTCGTCGTTTTCACTACGTTCATTTCTTCTCTGGGACTTTAATGCAAAATGTTGCTTGACGCTCACAAGACTCCAAGGCCGGTTTCATGACAAAATCTCGCGCTGTTATGTTTCTGCAAGGGGGCCTCGTCTTCAATGCCGCAATGGCGCGGATTACTATGGACAGTGGTTTACGGTAGATGTGTCTGTGGAAGGATTGTCGATAGAGTGATAATCAGACGTGAGTGGTTGTCGCTTTTTATGTCGGTAACAAGAGATTCAAGTTTGGTACAGATGTCTGTTCACATCTGACGATGAAGCTACTGATTCGATCGCGCTCTTCGGAGTGGGGCTCACGTATATACGCATGGAATTAATGGCGGTGCCAGTGATTGCTTGGAATCTACTACTATTTCTGCCATTTGGGGCGGAGCTTGCCTGTGCAAGGCGTTGGTCGCAATGTGCAATCGGATAAGGAGCATTGCAAGCCCTCTGTTGTCGTACGAAGGTTGAAGAGGAATGGACAATATTTCACTTGAATTTGTAGAGCCTATAACTTCCTAGACTACCGTCCGAAGTAATAGCATTTCGCGTCACGTAGTAATACAGTAGAGTTCGTCCATGTTGTACCCAAAGAAGAATCCACTCGGAAATTGTCCCTGTTGATCCAGTCGAACCTCATCCCCCACCGAAGCGTAAGAACTAGACACGTCCAAAAAAGAAAAACCTGCTATGTCTACAGAACCTTTGGAACTTCGTCAGCTTTTCCTCGAACTTGATCAAACACTTCTCCTCAATAAGCGCGGCCAAGGCTTCTTCAGCTCTCTTTGTCGTTTCCTTGAGACAGCCTGGATTGGGATAGTAGGTTGGATTGGCGACTATCTCTCCACCACGTGAAGACGACCAATATCTCCATCTCTTGGCGGCAGCTTCACGGTTATCGAGTCCTCTAAAAACGATTATCATCGGGCATGTTTCTCCACCAAATGCCCCATGGAACCGCTCGAGGATGGTCCACGTCCGATCTGATTCAGAATCCGCGTCTGTGGAAAAGATAAGGAGGTCCGGTCGTTGCATCGTCTCTGCAGAAAGTTTCGAATGCCCAAGTAAAACCTGCTGGGCATCAACGGAGAGGCATTGATACTTTCGACCGCTGATGCAACCCGTAAGAGGTTCCGTCACCGCTGGGAAGTGAGGGACATAGTCGGTGGCGTCACAGGTCACGATGAGAGGCGTCAGCCTTTTCTCCGTTGTGCGGAGCAGAGCCAGAACGTCAGGTAAAGAAGCGGAAACCAACGAATCTTCATCCGTTTTCCAAGGTACGGCGTCGAATTTTGTTTGTACGAGATTGCGAAGCGCCGCTCGGGATTGCTTCAACCTGTTTTGAATGGCGGGATGGTCGCTACGCATCGTAGTGACGCAAGCATGGGCATCAAAGCGCATGCCATGCTTAGCCAAATCCTTCTCATGCTCGGTCCACCACCCCTCCATATCCCCTTCATAGTTTTCTAACCCGGTAACGACCAGAGCCACCGGAACCTTCTTGCGGCATATTGCGGCGTAGAATATATTGTAGTTCCGGAGCAGCGCTTGCCGTACCCTTGTCCCACGTACGCAATAAAGAAGTAGATCGATGCCATTCCGTCGAGTGATATGGCGGAGGAATGCCTTGAGACTATTCTCAGCCAGTCTAGCCGGCACCGTACCTTCAGTCCCCTCGTCCAGCCCGACAGTATCCCAGAGATTCAAATTGAGACCATCGAGATGGGCCGGGTGACACTCGTACTGGAACGTGCACCCGACGGCGTTGTTCGAGGTCCGGGTGATGTCCTGGCCTGCAATCATGTTGATGACTGACGACTTCCCAACGCCACTTTCACCAAACACGACAACATTTCGAACTCTAGACAGCTATGTTTCAAGGTGAGCCAGAGTGCAGAGGCATGAATGTGGTGCTTACGTCGCAGTCCTGCCGTGGCATGAGGGCAGAGAATGAGGGAAAAGATGAGTCGCAGGTGCACTGCGCACACGAACTCGAGGGTTCGGGGAGACGGACAGAAGTTGCTGGGATGGTCAACTCAAGGCGCGGTCGAATGTCCTGTTGGAGAATTAATACCCTACGATTTGTAGTGCCAGACGTCTCCAACCTTTGGTTCTTGCGGCTGGTCACGTACTCGAGTTGGAACGCCCTTAAACGTTGCTGAGCGACATGATGCTCGAGAGCTGTACAGCAGACACATACTGGGGGTACTGGTGAACCTCTGCCATCAGCTGGCACAGGCTGAAGGTATTGTCCGTCCATGTTCGCGATGGTCTAGTGGCAGTCACAATGTTCTGCTGCAATTCTGGCGGGGATCTGCATGAAAATGGGTGTAATGGATTCTGGGCGTCAACACATGGCAAAGGTGTCTGGACCGGACATGAAACATCCGATACAGCACTTTCATCTTGCCACCAACACGCTCCAACCCCTGAACCCTGCCCAGGCCATGAGGGCTCCTCGTGCCCGGAACACATACCGGCCGCCATCAGGTCTTGCGCGAAGGTGATTGGTCACATGAGAAGGTATCTCAAAGTTTGAGTCGATACGGCATAACGCCAACTACACTTCTTGCAGACAGGACTTAGGTATGTGCGGGTTTGGAGCATCTTCACGAAAGCCTAGACTAACGAAATGATGCAGTGCTCCATGGCTTCGCGCGACGTAGCTCAGAACATCGTCATATTCGGAGAAACGGGTTCGGGAAAGAGCTCGCTAGTGAACCTCATCGTTGGCCAGAATGTCGCTGCAACCTCTCATGGCACCGATGGGTGCACCTTGGATTCCACCCTATACGAAACCGATACTGGAGGATATCATCTCCGCATCTATGACACTGTGGGCCTAAACGAGCCTCAGCTGGGGGCTGAATATTATCTCTCTGCGATCGAGAAAGCTCACCAATTGGTCACTGCCTTGAACAAGGCTGGTGGTATCCACCTCCTCATGTTCTGCGTCCGGGGTGGCCGAATCACCGCGACGACCCAACACAACTACAGACTGTTCTACGAGTTCCTCTGTTGTCGGTTGGTCCCCGTTGCACTCGTCATCACGAACTTGGAGTCTGAGACACCTATGGAGCGTTGGTGGGAACGGAACTCGCACGAGTTTACCAGATTCGGCATCGATGTCATGGCACATGCCTGCGTCACCTGTACACCAGGATATGGCAACATGTACGCGAGCAAATACGAGGAATCCAAGACAATTATCTCAGATCTTCTTGTGCAGTGCGCCGCCGAAAGCGCGCATGCCATTGAAACCCGAACTTGGATCACACAATTCGCGATCTATCTCAGACAGTTGATCTATGCTCGACATGTTCACAGCAGAAAGCAAATGGTACGCATGTTGGTGTTACGCTGTGGATTGAGTAAGAATGATGCACAGTCTATGGTCAGCAGGATAGAGCGGGGTGAGGATAGGCAGTCCAGGGTACCAGGATGTACTGTCCAGTAACCGCATGTAAGTTACGGATATCCAAGACTTATTTCCCGCATTCACTTGGAGTTTTCGAACGCCGCACGGTTTAGTACGCGGGTAAGGAACCCCTTGAAATACATCCACCCTGGGTTCAAAGCGGGCGCATGCTTCGGACATTGAGCTGGCGTAAATTTGTACTACGAAGAGTATACCCGTACCTTCCGACATCAACGAGGCATTGTGGGAGAATGGTTAATTTCCCGTGGTCCGTGAAGGGACGATGTGGTGAGATCGATCGATCTGAGCAGGCCATCTGTAGGTATTGCTTACCCGCCCTATCGTCGTCATCAAGCGTGGCGTATCACCCAAATTGAACCCACAGGCCTCAACTCCGAACTCACCGTCCTGTCGTTTTCCCCTCCTCCCCGCGCTGGTACTTTCACCTCCTTACCTTCCGGAATAATTTCCGACGCAGTCCTCGCATTATATCCTTTGTTTCGCTATGATTACTTTGAAGCGCAGCGGTACCGCATCTGCGAGCATATCTCCCGGGGATGAAGAAGACCCATTGTTGGACGGGAGTGAGGTCAGAATTCGTCTTCAGCATTGTGGCGACCGAGATTGAATGCAATCATGCATTACTTCTCAGAGCTCATCCCCGCCGCTGACCGGCACACCCCAGCCGAAGCAGCACCGATCCAATATTGTGCTCTTTGGAGAGATGGGAGCTGGGAAGAGCTCACTCGTCAACCTGATCCTTGGCCGTGACGCAGCCAGGGTGTCATCCGGCGCCTCGAGCTGCACGCTGGACGCCAGACCGTACGACGTCACAATCCAAGGCCGGGATTTCTGCATATACGACACAGCTGGGTTGAACGAACCACAGTCGCTCAGAGACCCCGATTGCTTAATCGGTGCCATCAACAAGGCATACCGTCTAATCAAGTGGTTGTCCGACACCGGAGGCATCAACTTGCTCGTCTTTTGCGTGCGGCGGGGCAGGATCACCGTCAACATGCAACAGCACTATAAGCTCTTCAACGAATTTCTCTGTCAAAAGAACGTCCCCATCGCCCTTGTTGTCACGCACCTCGAGCAGGAGGATAAAATGGAGAATTGGTGGACACAAAACCGTCTTCACTTTGAGGGGTGTGGCATTCATGTCATCGGCCACGCTTGCATTACTACGAAGCCACAGCACAGGGACCGATATCTCGCGTCTAGGCAGCTGGTTCACGACCTTCTTGTCACCCACGGTTGCGGTCTGCCGTTCACACAAGAGAGGATTAGCTGGGTAACGGAGTTGTTCCAAAAGCTGCTGGACCTTGTGGGCTTTCGCCCCCGCTTCAACTCTGTCAAGGCTAGGGCGAAGAAACTTCGCGAATATGGACTTAAAGATAACGAAATAAATGCACTGCTGGCGAGAATCAGTTTGGTTGACGAAGATTTGGATGCCGTCAAACCCCCACGGCCATATTTTCCGCTCCTCCACGTTCGGCGAGGCACAAATCCATGATGTTGTCTATCAATTATGTTATTATACCTACACATCCATCCTTGTATTACTTGCAAAATTACTTGAAATGAGTGTATGAGTTCTGTACACGATGAAGCATTGACATGTGGTGGTGACTGTCAACCAGCCGCGTTACTGACATCGTCCAGGCTGGTCGAAATCTTTTCAAACACGAAGGAGATGGTCCCCCCTGGAACATCTTGAACGGACGGCATGAGCTGTTTCTCGTCCATTGCTTTGATGTTCTCAAGGTCGACGGAGGCCAACAACGAATCGACTCTAGATCGCGGCTTGGCCGACTCGGCCTGGTCTACGTCCTCGTTATCGACAAAGTGAAGGAGCCGTCGTAAGACATCGTCCCGAATGTCGTATTGAGCGTGGTGTCGCAGACAATTAATATGGGTCCACTCCCCCAGTGCGGCGAGTTCAACCTTCTTCCTTCGGAGCTCCTGACTTTGGAGTGAGTCCTTTTACGTCAATTTCAATAGAAGTTAATCACCGCCTTTTCGGCCCTGTCGACTTGGGCTGGGTTGAGCTGAGATGCGCTCACAAATCCTTGTTCAGAATAGTCATTATCCGCTTCGGCGGCAGCAACCTCCGGTTGGAAACTTGTATCTTGATGAGAGGCAGACACTCCCCGATCATCGCATTCACAACCCAGGAGGTCGTGGGTATTGCAAGGTGTGTCGGGTAGAATGCGGAAGATGTCACGAAGCTAAAATCCAATTGAATTCGTTGTTCAGTTTTACCAGGAATTACCCACATCTCTCCGGGTGAATGAATCTGCTTTGGATCCGGCAGCTTCCTGCTTGAAGGTTTAGTATGCCTAATGATCAACAGTAGTGGGCTTACATTTCCCATGAGGGCTGGTTGGATAAAGTCAGTGTGCATACGATAAAATCGATGATGTCACTTGCAATTACTCAGACCGATCTTAGTAACCTGCCGCTGGAAGATTTTCTCTGAACAAAAGATTATGAGGCCTGGCCGGGAGAATATCGGACATACTTACCATCAATGGTCCCAGCAGTTAAAAATCGGTAAATGAAAACGGGGCGTTTCTGACCATCGCTGTACTATGACTGAGTATCACATTGAAAGGCACGACTCGAAATAACGAACCGATGTATCCGTGCCATCGATTGTAAGTCATGACTAGAAACAAATATGAGGGCTGACCGAAAATTGAGAAGAGTTGGCGCACCTTGGATTCCAATCAGAGTCGACGAGACACAGGCGTGAAGCACCGATGAGATTGAGTCCAACGCCGCCTGCTTTGGAACTTAACAAAAATAAAACTGTGGTCGTGTTAGAAAACACCACTCCCCTAAGAAGAAAACGCACAATGGCTCTGTTGAGAAGACTTGTTAAAGATATTGACGTATTCTTGTCTTTTTGCAGCTGGCGTTTGCCTACGGTCACACGATAAGATCTCGGGCGCTGGCATCTACTTTGTACGCACCCATCTAAACGCAAATAAGTGTAATATCGCTTCTTGCAGAATGCTTCCAGAACGTTGAGGGTGGAGGTATAATGAGAAACTAGAATGCATTTCTCTTCCGTATGCTGGATGCTGGTCAGGTGCAGAATCACATAGGTCTATCTGGCATACCTGGCGGAGTGTCTTAAGAATGTTTTCTAGCGCAGTCAATTTACCTTTGTGTGCATGGATTGTTGATCTGTATCGTTCGACTTTATGTCCACTTACCACTGAGAGAAAAATCTTCAATTTGAGCTCGGTCCGGAAGAAGGCCTACTGCTTCCATGATGCCCGGACGTATTCTTTGTTCACCTTTAGATGCCCTGGCTTTGTCAAGCTGAGCTTTTAGCAGAACTGGGCTATTGCTGATTTTCGTCAGCATTCCAATGAGGGCAAGCGACTCGGCAGTTGACCCCTCGATTAACGTATCCAGTTTCTCCGGCTTTAGAATCGTGGTGAACATGGAGAGCTGCAACTTTGATGGAGTAACGAAAACGACGTATTCATCTGCGATGTTTGTTCAGCACGACGTAATACGAAGCCATGGGACTAACGCTTAGGTGGCAAATAATTTTTTAGGATCGTCGCCTCACGCCGCAACACGAAACTCCTCGCGATAGCGGATAACTGGATTATATCGCGTAAGGCGGCCAACAGATAAACCAGTGCGAACATACCTGTGCCGACCGCGTTTCTCCGATCTCGAGTTCCTTCGCAGTTCGATCGGGTGCTCTGCTCTTAAGAATGGGAGCCTCATAGACCCGTCGAAACGCATTGTAGTCATCTAAGTTAGGGTGAGCCAACGCGTCGCGCGGATAAAGTGAGATAGCCACCAAGCAAGCCAGGGTTACAAAAATCGGCCTGAAGTGCGTCGTTACGTATGGATCGGAAACTCTAGCAGATAGAAGCATACCATTGCATGGAACTCGCTCAGATCATTCTGGATAGGCGTTCCGGAGAGAATTATTCTCCTTGGTGTACGAAGAGTCTTGAACATCGTGGATGTTTTGTTATTCGCAGACTTAAGTCTATGTCCTGTCAGATGTCGGGATTAAAGAGTGAACACAACGGAAATAAATCTGGGACCTTCATCGCATACTATAAGGCCAATCGGAGGGCTGAACCAATTTTCAGGTAATATTAACAGAAAGCGACTTCTTCACTTACTTGCAAAACGTGAGGTCGTTTCTGCTGGCGTGATCAACCAAATGAGCGTGTTACGCGGCTACTGCAACTCACATGACACTCCTCAATTTCTCGTAACCGATTACAAGGACCTGATGGGCTCGTCTTGACAGAACGCCGTAAGAATCCACGCAACTTTGTGAGTAAACTTTGCATACGAGTTCAAAAACTGCTTGATCTGGGATTTATCTTTGTCCCCGGCCAGGACACCGATGCGGTCACGACCCAACCTAGTTACAATGTGTCATAAGAGGAATAACCTTGCATATCTGCGACTCACCATTTGCGGAACTCGGCACGCCAATTCTGAAACCGGACTCAAGGGCGCGTCGTTAACTTTCGTGCACAAACTCACATTAATGAGTGATACTGGGCAAACAATCAGCGCCTTTCCAATAGCCCCTGTTCTACCCCCATAAGGGTTTTGCTCTGCACTACAGTCAGATAACTAGAAATGGGAGTTAAATAGCCTTACTTAGGAGCGTCCAGACTAGCGCGATGGTCTATCCCCAATTGGTCACAAGAAACCTCCAAGAGCACGGCACATACCTGTAACGTTTTCCCAAGACCCCTGGATATCACCAAAGTCAGTCTTTCTTGAGAGAAACAGAATATAGCTTACATATCATCCGCAAGGATGCATCCCTGTCCTTCATGTTGGCGTAAACCCATGACGCACTCGTACAAGAAGCGTACACCTAAACATCAGTTGTTATATCCACCCCTTGTGTGAAAAAAGTCACCTTCAATCTGGTGAGGTCGTAGGTGCTTTGCAACGATGGGGTCAAGGACAACCGGAACAATAGGCAAGCCCCTGATATATGTGTATTAGGTCCGCCGACAACACTAGTGGTTCAGAGTACTTTTTATTGAACTTTTCTGCGTGGTCATTGGTTGGCGCCTTCATGACTACCGCGCCTTCGGCATCAGGATCGTGCCTAAAATCAGTGTTAACGATGGTTTATTTTAGCGTGAAAAATGCTAACAAAGGACCCATTGACTGTTTCTTGTGAAGGGGACCGTAGAAAGTGGCAGGAGGAACGAAATATTTGGAGGCTGTCACCTGAGGAGTGTTTTCTTTCAACAAGTGATTCTCTTTTTGGACAGTTGTGGATGTGAGCGGCGATCTACTCCAGCCAAGGTCTTCAGAATCGTTTGTTTCCTCCTCGACACCAATAACTGACGGTATCTGTGAAGACGAAATAGATGAATCCAGAGCGATTTCCCTATTCCCGGCGTAGAAGCTATATCCATTCTGGAGTGGGAGTCCATCCCACTCTTTACGTCCAATTCTGTGATTACGGGCATATATTCAGTGCAGGAAATGGTGGGAAGTGTGGTCCGTACATTTTACCCTTCTCAGAAATCACAGTTAACTGGCTTCCGACCTGCTGGACAAATACATCGCCGTCCCACGTCTTGTGTTTCCTAGATTGAGGGCGGCGCCTAGGTCTCTGTTGCCGAAGTGATTATTCAAACGTATTATATGCGCACCAATTTGCCGTCCAGCATGACTTCGGCCCTCGGGGTTCTCCTGTGGCCGGTTTGGTTTCACCGGAGATCAAATTCACAGGCTCCAAAACCACAGCTTTCCTCGTGGGTGTTTTATATGGAGTGACGAGGTTTGAGGGTTTCAGCGGAGTAAAATGTTTGTGGATAGCTGATGTGGAAGAGGCGGTGGCAGTGACTGAGGTTACCTTGGAGCCACGCCCGAAGCACTTTCCAGACAAGTAGTCCGCTCTGGAGATGGAATGATCAATCCCTACTTCTCTTCCGCTGAATTCATACTCTCCGCCTTCCCGTACCCCAGGGGCGTCTAGAGAGCCAACGCCAATGCTGCAAGAAGATAACTTCAACGTTGCATCTCTATGGCAGAAAAGAGTTGCATACAGTTTGCCTTCTAGATCGTACATGACCCCTTTTGTGCCATTCAGCACGAGAACCGCATCGTGATCCCAAGTCTTGTGTTTCTTGTACTGGGGCGTCCGCCTGTTGACCGCGAAAATAAATAACATAACTGAGTCGGGAAGGAGCACACCATTGTACCATCCAATACTCTTCGTTTCCGCCGCCTGGGTAGTGCCCGTTGGGACTTTCGAGTGCAGGTCTCTTTCGGCTGGTTTGGTCCACTGGTTGCTTTCGTTTTTCTCCGACGATAGGAGAATGAAATGAAGGCATCACAAGGTAAAAGATCCACGTCTTCCACTCGCTCCCGAGACTAGTCGGAACCAAAGACGCGTCGATCGTGTATAGTACGCGTGACGCGTTGATGGCACCAACGCGGCCATTGCCGAATTACATAAACTACATACAGACTATCGAATCAGGAAGCAGTGTAGTGGGATGACAGTCGGATTTCCAAGGCCATCCACATACTGCGACACGGGTGTAGCCTGGACCATGCTTTAAGACACAACGCCCTGCCATGGGAGGTTGTGCATGTCTAATGATAGACCAAGGCAGCTCACGACATGTACCACAGTAGCTAATCAGCACCTTCTGTGATCCACTAGATAGCCAGACTAATTGGCTGCTCGTTGACGTGCCGTGTAATTAAGAGGAGCTTATACTAGCATTCCTGGGAGCCTAGCAAGCGCCATCCAGTTAAGCTGGTAGTACCTGTGTGTGATTAGAAGAATAAGTCTGGTACATGAGCATGAGAATGAGCGTGAGAACTGACACGTCCAACTATCCGTCACTACGACTCGTCGCCACGACTTGTCCGACCGACCGCCATGCCATGGGATGACGCACTCCGGGCAAGAGAAAACAGATTTTTTGCTTCCCTGAGCTCGCACAAGCTACTACTATATGCCACTGTATCTTCCATCGCCGTCTCTGCCACGATTGCAAGTGCTCTCAGGAGGCATAGCAACTTCTACTCCCTTGCTATTTATCTCTCGAAGAGCAATCGAAGCGTCTTGGTCGGTCTTTATTTCTAGCACACAAGAATCTATCTTCACCTTTCACAGGTCCTCGCCAACTTTGGGCTTTTGGTTGCACTCCTCTGTGCTCAATGCGCACAGCGTATGTTCTTTGGTACCTTGCGGCCACAGGAGGTCGAGGTAGGCTATCACCGTTGTATCGCCTAACCTAGTGTGCATAATGATAATTCTAGCGACTTTACGACCGTCTGTGGTTCTTTGTGACCGAGTCACTTCTCGCATTCACCATTTTCCGAGATGATTTCGATATTCCTTTCCTTCTTATGTTCGGGTTTTTGCTCCTTGTCAAGTCGTTCCACTGGCTGGCTTCTGATCGCATTGAATGGGTGCGTATCCTGCCTTTCCTTTGAGTCCGTCCCGGGTGAGCGTTTCGTGGCAGATGGATCAACGCCCGTACCCCGGCCCACCAATACTATTTCATATTCGGATGACCAGCTTATTCATCGTCCTTTCGTTCATCGACTTATTCATGTTCGCATACGCCGTCGACAGCACCACCAAACACGGCGTCGGTGGGATGATGATGTTTGCCAATGAAGTAAGCGCGCACAGTCCTGCGATAAAAATCTCATCGATCAATACAACAGTACGCTGTTCTCATGGCTAGTGCTATGAATATTGTAGCCAAATACCTCATTTGTGTCATTGATCTTCGTCGTGCGCAACACAGAGGTGGAGAGAATGCCCCGCCTTGGCAGAACAAAAGCATGTGGATTTTTTACGTTGAGCTGGTGACCGGTATGTCAATATTTGTATCACACGCTCCCTTCGTAGTTATTGATCGATGAACTCAGACTTCCTCAAGCTCATAACGTATCTTTTGTTCTTCTTGTTTATCGTGGCGCTGTACGGGTTGCCGTTGAACATCATCAGGGACGTATACCTTACCGGGCGTTCATTTATCACAAGGCTGCGTGCATTGTTCCGATACCGTGCAGCTACACGCAACATGGATGAACGCTACCCGAATGCAACTGAACAGGAGATGTTAGCTATGACCGACCGCACCTGCATTATCTGTCGTGAAGAGATGTCTCTTCAAGGAAGACCCGAGGGCGTCCAAGCAGAGACACAACCTTCTCCTGATGGGCCAAATATGTCTCCAAAGAAGTTACCTTGCGGTCATATTTTTCACTTCTATTGCTTGCGGTCGTGGCTTGAGCGTCAGCAGAGCTGCCCGACGTGGTAAGTCCAATGTGATTAGCTTATATTGTAGTCGATATTAATTTGTGTTTTGTAGCCGACAGAGCGTTCTCGACAATGCGCCGCAAAGCCAGCAACGCCAACCTCAAGCTCCGCGACCACAACCACAGGCCGGAGTTCGCCAGCCTCCAAATTTCTTCGGGTTTCATCAGGCTGGGGCTCAGCGACAGCCAGAGAACGACGCACTTGCTCGGGTGTTAGGAATCTTTGCGCGCAATGCTGTTCAACCTCCACAGGCGGCTCCAGGTCAGCACCCTCAAGCTCAAGGGCCACAAAACATAGGCACTCAGGGCTGGGCTCCGGGCCCTGCACCAGGTGTGGTTATTCAGTATAATATCCAATATCAAGGACAACCACCGCACGGCCAGGTGCGGGTATCTCAACCCTCGCAGCCCGTACCGCCATTTAGCGGTTTTGTCGGGCCCAATCAAGAGTGGCGTCCATGGGATTTTGATCGGCGATGGCTTAACCAAAGAGGTGCAGCAGAGCATTCTGCCAGTGGAGTTGGCAACTCGTGGCAGCCGCAGTCTACTTCCCAAACGCCAAATGAAGCCGCCGCACAAGCAGCTTTAGGACGTCTTGGAGGACCATCCACTACCACCAATTTTCCACCACTTTCTGGAACCGTACCCGTCGCTTCGGGCTCCGTTGATATGTCAACATGGAAGGTCCCGACATTGATCCCCCTAGATAGTGTGGAGGCTTTGCGTGCAACGTCTCAACGGGCTCCACCTGATCTGCCCTCGCCCCCATTCGCCGTTCCCTCAGCCCGAGCATCAGGTTCGAGCCCATTGTCTGCTAGCTCTCAAACTATCGATCCACAACCGCATATCCGGAATAACAATCATGTAACGGACATTCAGTTAGCTCTTCTAGATCGCAACACACGAGAAGCAATTGATGAACGAATACGAATCTTGCAGGGTGTATCAGATACGATAACTCGTTGTATGGATGACCTTGTTAGAGTGAGAAGCGCCTTGCCGCCCATGTCGCTGCAATCCGCTCCAGACACCCGAACAAGCGATACTAAGTGTATGTCGTCTCACCTTGCAAAACACATGCAGCACTGAATTGGCTGGTTCTTTCAGCGGATGAAGGTTCTCAGCCACCTAGCACCGTGTTTCGCGCGGCCAACGCATCGACTAGCACACAATCTGGGGAATCTTCTTAAGACCATCTCTATGACTGGTGCATCTCTGTTCGGGTCATATATAAAACTTCTATAGTAAAATTATAAATCTGGATGTGTTGAATTCAGACATTCAACAATGCCTCGGCCCTCCGTTTTACCAAGTCTGGGTCTACATTCGCTTTGTCGATCTTGGAATAGAATGATCTGAATATTAACCCAAGGACTTTCTTCTGATTCCCATCTCGTGGGCAATTCGGGACAACTTCTTTAAGTACGCAGTCTATTTCCGCTTCCGAGAGCATAGGCGGCAGGAACGCCGATATGATTTCTGCTTCTTGGTTCTCCTTTTCTACAAGATCGGGCCGTTGGCCTTTTGCGAATTGAGATGCGGACTCGGTCTGGAATAACGTGAACAGTGCCTCCTTGAAGTATGAAGGAACAAAGACCAACACGCCGCAGGACTGCTTTGCGCAGGATACCGATAATCGCGGAAGATGACACCTCGGAACCTGCTGACTTGTCCAGACTGTATATTTCGGAGAGTACGGACTGTGACAACGTGAATGTCAGAATCACAACAGGCTATTTCACAAGGCGAACGTACCCTCAAGGTCGTGGCTGACACACGATCTTTATTCTATTTCCATGTGAGATGGTAAAGTATGTCAAAATGGAAAATTAGAACCGTCTACCTTCATAGCTTGCTTTACCCCAGCTAAGAGCTGATCCCGAATCCCTAAAGGATGAAATATCAGCCCAACTATGAGGCTAGTTAAAAAGCGTGCACAAATAAAATTGACCTTCATTGGCGAATGGAATGCTGGAATAAAAACTCTGGCTTGCATAGAGTATTCTGAGACCCCTCGAACTACAATGGGACAAGAAGTTCATGATAGTTGACAGTGGGTACCAGACTCGAGAAGGGCAGCACCCCCATTCCAAGGGGTCGATTGGTCGACCTATCTTGCCCAGCGACCCACGTTCAAACTCCGACAGGCCGAACCGACACGTGATGCGTATAATTAGGATAGATTCCGTAGCTACACTACCAAACTGTCCCTAATCAACAGACCCCTGAGCCGGAATTCCAGCTCCGAAAGTATCTCGGCTCGCTGACCCCTTGGGATGGATTCGGTATGATACAAAATCACGTGATGTAAACGATTAGATTATCCGGCATCCGACACGTGGCCACTGCAATCACGATGACCACTCAAAATTCTGCGGTGCCCTTTCCAATTAACTACGTTGATGCGATTCGAGATTCATGCAGGGAGATTCGTGTGGCTCAAAATATCGAGGTGAGCGCTCCGCACATTTACGTGTATCAAAACTCTATCTTGGATCACAAACACGAGTACTGCCTATAGAGCTGATGCGCTGATATGGACGCCGATCTGCTTGTCACATGGAGATTATCATTTACCGATATGATCTAATTCCAGGTGCCAGATAGTGCTGTGAAGCGCCTATTGTCGTCGCCGTCGTTCCTCCAAACGTTCAAGCGTGTTTCAAGCAAGCACGGGTTCCATTTCCCACTCAAATTTTCCTCCGTCCTAGCGGAATTGAACTTTCTTTGTGTTCTTTGTCTGCTTAATTTTGGGTCGGGATATCGCGTGCCACTTCACGAACAAACTGGTCGTGGTGCATGGGACAACATAAGAGCGCTCGCATTTGGCATGTACCTGTCCTCCTCTACGGGACAAGGCGATCTGCTCGCTGCCAAGGGCATGCGCACTGTCACACCACATCAAGTTGCGGAACTCATGTCGCTCAAGATACATGTGGAGCGATCTCACGAAACGTTGCCAGGTGTCACAGTTGGCGAGCTCGGCGGGCCTCTGTATGATCTGGTCAAACTGATCAGCACCACGTTAAACGAGACTGGAGAGATATTGGAGCGCTCCGGGGTGCCAGACTTGGGGTCATTTGTTTTGCAAAGTCTGTCATCGAAACGCGCTGGAAAACGTGAAGTAACTGTGGATGACGTTTTGAATGACGTGAGTCCCTCCACCGTCCTCATGCTGGGTGAATCAGGGCTGAATACATTCTACAGCTCGTGCGTGCTTTCCCTGCGTTTCGGGACATGGCTGCTGTGGACGCCATACGTCAGTTTTCATTCTGGTCCTTAGCAGTCGTATTTGACGTCAGTAATAGCCGTATATTGTTTCAAGAAGGCCCTGTTCCTTATCCATGGGCTCACTATACGCTTTGGGTCATCAACTTCGTCACCGTTTCCATTGCCAGACACTACAAAAGTGCCGGTATTCACAGACAACGTCATTCCTTCCTTGCTTATTCACCTAGGAGTGCTGGACATTGCGGGAGCAAAAGACGTTACGCTGCGGAGTCTATTCTCCTCTACGAACGCCACGGATGCGGACACGCTCCTTGCTGCCCCAGGGGACGGACTAGGGGTAGGGGCCGCGGCGGATCCAGCAAGGAAGCCAAAAACGATATTACCCAAAGAAGGACCTATCCTGACCCCAGATCAGGCTTATATTTTACGCGCTGCAGCTGTTGACGCCTGCGAGAAAATCGTTGAACACGTACATCGGTTGGACGAAACTAGCTTATCTGATGGTGAACAGTGGATCAAGGATATCACTCTTCCAGAGCTGGATGTGTGGCTCTGGGCTGTCGCGAAGGATAGACCGGACTACAGGGACCTCGAGAGGTTCGTGTTGCGTGATACAGTGTTCTTCTAAGGGAGAGGGTTATATAGACCCTGCATCAGGGAATGGACATGCCGTGGAGATGGGATGGGGTCATTGCCCCAATTATCGGAGATGACGATCTCTGCTTTACATGCATACTACTCAATAAAGTACTCGGCCACACAGTTTCTGATTCAGAGTGAACATTCATCAGCGTAGCAGTGTTAGCCTCATCAAAGTGCTTGAATTTGATGGTGATCCCGATGCATCGCAGGCGACCCACTTGCGACCGCGGCGGATTTCAAACGTCTCGCACGGAACTTGAAACAACATACATCCACAAACGTGAAGACAGCCACATGCGTTGCGGCGTTAAGAAGGCCAGTTTCGAGACCGTTCCACGACCCATCAGGGGATAGGCATAGCACAAACCAAAGTGGGGCGCACTGCATGTCAAGGCCGCAGCAGGTATGAGTTCCCCATAGCGGGGGAGTCACAGTATCAGCGAGTGTAAGCCAGTGCATCACTGGATAGCGAGGGTGTTGGGCTATGGGTAAGCTGCGACGCTGGATCATCGATAGAGCGTAATCGAGTCTCCGCCTGTGTTGATCAAGGAAGGCACTGCGGTCCAATACGTCTACCGGCAGAGAATGGAATCGTTAACCCTGCGGAATAACTCCTTTTTAACGTTTAATGGCGCATGGTAGAAGCACGGGGCCACCAAGATACAACCCAGACTAAGAAGAGAGGCACGAGGCCTGAGGAGCAGTGAAGATATGATATTCGGGTGGACCGCACGATCGTCGTGATGATCGTGGTGAGAAACCGCGAGGCCTGGATACAGTGCGCCCCATCAAGTGTTGACAAACTACAAAATTCGTGTACAGCACTCACCCGCAAATTCCACGTCTCATGTCACTTGGTGACCATGTTCGGGCTGAATTAAATGGGTATAAAGCCGGGATGCTCTCACAGAACAAGGGACCGCTGCCACAATCGAATCCCTCGGTCGCTCCCAAGCCCGCTCTCCGTTCCCACCAGGCTTTACCGAAACTGAGCGGAGATGTCCACGTTCGAAGACGACTTGGAGATTTTTAGTACACCACCTACCTCGCCATGCATATCCCGGACGAACTCTGACATGGGAATAGACCGTTTACCCACCGACAATGTTATCCAGTCCTCGCTGTCGAGGCGAGGCAGCAAGCCGTCAGTGACGTCCCTGCCTTGTTTGCAAACGAACATTGCCTGGGACGTAGTCGAGCGTAATACAGTCATAACAAATGATGCCACATCATCGCCGACGATTGCCGACGATATTACACATCAAAACGGCACAACACCCGTCTACGTTTCGAGTTCACCGTCCAGCTTCAACTCGATATCCTTGCCTATGGACCCTTCTTATCGTCCTAACAAATCCCCGTGCTTTGTGCACTCCCATCTCGACAAGGGCGCATCGCTTCAGGACTGGGTACACACAAAAGAGAACAAGTCCCTCGGCACCGACGTCGGCGTTGCCAAGTCCCTCCAGCACCCGCATCGTCCTCGCCCTCGAAGCAACTCTTCCACGTCTACGCCAGTCGAATTCCCAGCCAGAGATGGCTCCCACATCTTGTCCGCCAACGAC
>JBBPUC010000205.1:0-34127 GCA_038094375.1 Tubosaeta aff. heterosetosa | reverse complement strand
TACTCTGATTGACGTTTGGATTCTCCCACTCTTGACGGTGTTGTTGACCCATTGATTTTCTTGGATACGTACACCGTACATAATACCTTGTCCCTGCTGCAGCAGAATGCATACCAACGTGCGCAAGAGAGCGTGATAGCTGTATCTCTACATGTAATCATATCACTCGTGTTGTACCAATAACAAAACCATCATTTCACTTTCCCTGCTTTGCATTCCATTATCGGGTAAAACCCGCGCCGTTCACGTTCGCGTAGCCTATCACAGCCGCATGGACAATATACATTACGTTCCTGGTGGTTGGGTCGATCGCTACGCATATGTATTCAGGCACTTTTGCTTTCTTACTTGTTGTTGGAGACGACCAACGTGCACGGAATCAACGTCTCAAAAATGCACTTTTTTCCTTGCATCCCTGTATATCTCCTTACAAAGCATGGCCTTATATCCGTGCATATGCATCGAAGACGGTGGCTTCCTCTAGTCGGGCGCTCTCTGATACAAACTACAGCATGCGTAAGGCGGCCATCTGACGCATCATCTCCCTCGCTTCCGAGGGTGTCGTTATCCGCCAACATATCGAAAATAGGTCGTTCACAGGCGCAGAATTTTTAGAATTGTTCCTGTCCCGGAGCGCCCAAAGAGAACGTCGAACTGCCTCTGCGGCGTTGATGCAGTCAAAAGATACACGCCCGATCAATTGTTTCATGCATGCATCTTTTGTGCCTAGTTCAATGAGGACCTGGTCACTTTCGACTGTGTATATGTACCTTTCCACCGAAGCGTTTCAATACTGAGCGGTCCAAAGACAATTCATTCTGCCGTTGATACCAAGTACGTGAGCGCAACGAGCTTCGTGTCCTTTGCGACCATTCCTTCGAAAAACCATTATTACATCAGAGCAATAGAGCAAATCGCCGTGCTTTACGCCACATAGCCTGGTCTAGGCCCAATATGTCGGGATGCAGATAGGACGGCGACGACATGATGCCCGAATATATTGCGCATATTGCGTGCCCTAACCACATTAATCAGCAGATGGCCGGGGGCGTGAACCGGCAGAACGATAAGGAGCCCACCATGGGTCGAAATGGTATAGCGCACCACAGGTATCCCCCTAGGCCCTGGCACATTACTCCTATCAACATTTTAGTCTACAGCCCAGACGGGAATACTTTATGAAGCCCCCAAATGCGCCTAGCATGGGAGCCAAGCATCTGCACCACAACCGAGGCGAGCTCAGTAACCCAACCAGCCTTTCTTGGGCTAGCATGTCCACCATCACCGAGAGCTTCTGTGTCCTGATGCAGAAAGGCACTTGTGTCTCTCTCTTTCTTTGAGCTGTCTGATCATTTCCCAGGCATCCAAAGTGGCATTGCCCTGCCTACACTCCCTGCCCGTTTCCTCGTCGTCCGCATCCCCAAGAGGGCCATCTTCACAGTCACCAGTTACATTCGTCATCAAGGTGCCCCTGATTTCGAGCTCATCAAAACCAAAGAGCTCAAGATCGTCGAGTATGCGGAGGATATCGCCACGTTCCAGGCGTATTACCGAGACATCCCGACGCAATACACGGAGGTGCAAGATCTGTACGGTCTGGATACGAGCCTCGTACAAGCGACAGAGCCAACGGCGTATTGGGATCTATATCTGTCGGGGGAGCGTGCACCAAGGGGAATCCCGCACCCAACGGAGGAGCAAAAGGTCAAGTTTGAGCAGGCCGTGGCGATCATCGAGCGATGGGCAGCCACTGATAGCGGAGACTGAATATTGAAGCTGAGTTTATTCGGCTGGGCCAGCCGATATTGCCGATGTCGACGATGCGTTCCAAATAGCGACGATGTCGTGCTGGTGCTGCACCGCCGTTTGCAATCACACCCTTTTAGTCTGGCTTATCTACTACGATCGTATCTCTTCAATCGACCAGCATGTCCACCGACACATTCAACATCCGCTTGCAGAAGGGTGAACTTTCTTGTCCTCTTTCCTGCCCAGGAGCCCTGATCACATTGTCCAGGCATCACAGGCGGTTTCGCCCCGCCCATCCCTGATGCCCTCTATACGGTCTCCCGCACCCTCAACAGCGACACCTTCACCGTCAGAACCCAGATCCGCCCCAAAGGCACCCCTGCTCTGCAGGACCCTAAATCCAAGGAGCTCAAGGTCGCCGATTACATTGACGAACTTTCCAAACTCATACAACTCTTGAGTGACCTCCCACTGCAGTATCCCGGTGCGCAGGACCTATATGGTCGGAACACAAGCATCGTGCTACAGACCGCCTCCGATAGCCACGTTCCGACGGGCTCGTTTGCAGGGAGTGGGATCCCAAATCCGACGGACGAGCAAAAGGTCCAGTTTGGTGAGGCGATAGATATCCTCGAGAGGTGGGCTGCATGAGCGAGAATAGCCATTGTTGGTGTCCCCCTACTTTCCGTTTCATTTCCGTCCTTGTTGTGTACTTTCAAGGAAGTTCAGCATCGCTGTAAGTTTTTTCGGGCGTAGCAGACGTTGTATCCTGCAGTACAGACAAGAGATGACCGACTAGTCGTCTACTTCAGGTTTGCTAATTCGACAACGCCTGCGCAAGGCGTTTGCTTGTACCATTCCGATTGATGTACGACACTTCAACATCAAGCTGGGTACGTTTTCTTCCCCTTCCCTTGTCCTCCATCAAGCCCACTATTGTACATCGCTCTTTAACAGCCATTTACTCTATCACGACCAAATCCATCGCGCAAGAACTCCCTCCTTGGCGCTGATCATATCGACAAAATTTCTGGCCTCCTGTGATATCCAGATCTCCCAATGCAGTGTCGGCGCACGGAATCTATATGGATAATTGGCAGTATGCTGGGCCCAGGGATTGCGCTCCGATGGGCCCGTATTCGGGTTATGGAACAAGATCCGACGGGCCAATGACCCTGTTTGATGAGGCTGTAGGCTCATGAGAAGCTGGCTGCGCTGATGAGCGAGGACGCACATAAAGCCATCGTTGGCCCCTCCACCCCATTTCATCTCCGTCTACGCCATCTGCCTTTCGCTATGATGTGATCGTATCGATTGTCTGCCGTCACATTTGGTACCCGCAATCTGTCGCCATCGGCCGCCATCTACTGCGATCAAAAGATGTCATACGAGGTCTTCTCGAGCTATCGAAATACTCTCCAGAAGCGGCCGATCGAGTCATCCAGTTGTCGTGTGGTCACCGCGACGCTGATCAGACCTCTCACGCTTGGTGCCAGTCGAAGTATGCCAGTCGACTCAAGGTCTGGATCCATCTTGCGCCGTGTCTCGTGGTCGACTCTCATCATGGCCTGCCACGATAAGTCGGCCGTCGAATTTAGCGGACTCCCTTTCCGACTTAGGGGTTAAAAAGGGCGATCGATATATGCATCAATCGCATCCTATAGTTGAGCGGTCCTGTCGGATGGATCTGTGATTTGATGCATTCTCCAAGTCCAGTGCTCAATAGTTGAGATGTTCACTTCGGGCCATGAAAGATAAGGAGGTAGTCCTCATTTGCCCGTTTGCACTAAAGGAATAGGGTGAGACTTGTTATATCCTAATACATTACGTCAATAGAAGCTCAAAGGACGTACAGGATCGATCTAAAAATATTCCTCAAGCAGAACGGGTTTGACTCGCGAGTCGCGGGTGCAGCCAAAAGCATTATCACTTCGCTCCTTATCTCGACATCCCACGACTGCGCCCGTCAGACCGACTCTGCTGTACAGTATTAGGTATGTATATACAAGATAAATGGTTGGGTATCGCTAAGCATAAATAACGTGCGCTCTGCCTTCTATCCAAGCAGGTATGTTGACCAAGAACATAAATCAGCAAGTCCCCGCCTTATCCACCCATAAACCATGCTTAGACCTGCGCACCAGTCTCGACGTTCTTGCCCGCTTGGGGCCGCGTCTCCACAAGTCCTTTCCCATCTTCTCCCTTGTCCTCCGCATCGGAATCTCCGATCTTGCTCAAAAACATAGACAATACAGACCCAATCCCCAACCATGGTATCAAGGACACGAAACTCCACCTCACACCGTCTAGGAAAGCATCTCTGATCACGCTCTGCACCGCGCTTGGGAACCCATCGAGACTTGTCACCGATGAGAGCCCACCGCTGTTTAGCAGGGACGCGAGCGTGTCGAGGTCAGACGAACTGAGTGTGCTGGCCAGTGTCTGCACCTGCGATGCGATGTACGTATTCACTTTGGCGTTGAGGATGGTAAAGCATTGCGCGAGACCAACGGTGCCTCCAAACGCACGGAACTAGAAGTAAAGATAAATATATATACACGGAGATAGGCAGATGGACGGACAAACAACAGCATGGCGTTTGTAATTGCGACGTGATTCGGTTTTGTGAATCGTGCGTGAATTGCCATCGGGCCTGCGCCCAGACCTACACCGACGCCGACCATCGCCATGAATCTGTACATGGCGAAATCAGTTGCAATGTTCGCACACGCGGACGGAGGTGCAAGGAAAGAAGGATATGTAACTTACCCGTTCACTTGACCTTGTTTGTCATGTTGCATTGCCATTTGGATTAACCCGACACCAACCGTCACGATGACATTCCCGACCACGATAGGATAAATAGGCTGTTTAGACCAAATAAGCGATTATTATCCCTACTCTTGGCGTTGACTGACCTGTCTCAGAACTTTGATTATCCGAATTGATATCAATGATCCACATCCCTGTTCATCCCATCAAGTTAACCAAACCTCACCACACGCAGAAACGATAAGTGAGACGTACGAGACCCGGTGCGAAATAAAGCAACTGGATCCCAGCCTGGGATGGTGGAAGCCCGGTCACCACAGTCGCAAAAATCGCGACAAAGTAAAACATGACAAACATAACGATCCCAGAGATGAAGGAGCCGTATTGCACTACACACATATCGTATGAGGTGAATAACTCGATCGGGATCATCGGTTTCGCGCGGAAGACACCCGTGTATCTCGTCTGGACGTGGCCAAACTCCGCGCCATTATTGGGCGAGGGCGACCGGTGCTCGAGGAGGACCTCCCAAAAGAGGCAGAGCACGATTAATATTGGGCCAAGAACCAGGTTGGCGATGACGCGGGCGCTCTTCCAGTTGTCGTCCGGCCCCCAGTTCAGTGCAAGCAAGACGAGAATGCCACCGGTGACGAATAAAAACGTTCCGACCCAGTCGATCAGGGTGAGTTTGGAAATCCAAGTGTCCAAGGTGGTCATGGACGCATAACGGGCTTGCAGCTTCTCATCGTTGCTAATACTATGCATGGGTCGATTGCGGAGAAAGATAAAGCACAGTAGCATGGCAAGCGCAGTGCATGGCAAGCTGGACGAAACTAGGATGAACGCAGGGAACATCCTCTGGCAAAACAACTCACTTGATAGCAAACACCCAGCGAAAGTTTGCTGTCACCAAAAATCCGCCAATCACAGGACCGACACTGAAACCAACCGAATATAGAAGAAATAACACCGATTGTTGAACATTGTTCTTATCGAGGGATATCGTATCGGACATGACTGTTCGGACAATCTATTTGAACAAGAAAAGATTGCGAAGCGAAAGCCGGTGTGAGAACGCAACGACATTTGCGAGGTGAACATACCGTAAGGAGCCCAGCAGCACCTATGCCAGCAATCCCTCTTCCCGCAAGTACCATGGCCATATTCATAGCACCCGTGCTGAGTGCACTCCCCACGAGAAAGAACAGCAACGAGAGTTGAAGGCCAAAATGGCGTCCATAAATGTCGGCAATTGAGGCGAACAAAGGGAGAAAGACGGTGGAAGCGAGGAGATACGAGGTACCGATGTAGCTGCCAGAAATCATATATTAATATCGGTTTAATTGTCACTTGCACGAAACAAACCTAACCTTTCGAGCGGGAGTGCGTTGAAGATGGACTATGCAAACAGAGCAAATGCGGGTCAGCCGAAGAGCGCGGATAGCCAATGCACTAAGCACTGACAGCAATATGAGACTGTGCTGTCGCAACAACTGCAAACGACAACCGTAATGACGTCAGGGATACTAGTTATGATTGTATGGTGAACGACGGACCAGTATAATCTAGTGTTTCCAGCGTCACGGGAAAGAGTAACGCAAGCATCAACTTCCAGTCGAGCGATCTCCAGAAACCAGGTTTCTTCTTTGGGGTCAAATTCGAGAATGCAGTAGCTTTATCGGGCACGTCTAAAGCCAGTCAGCATGCTTGAAACAGACAATGCAAGCCTAGGTTTGGAGGTTCGACACCTTGGGCTGCATTTCCCGCTTACCTTGACTTCCCGGCGCATTCTGTGGCCGAGTGTCCCTGGTCCTTCCAAAGGGATACTTCATCGTGATGGCACCTGGAGTGTGAAGGAGTGCGATAGGCCCCCAAAATGGGCCCTTCACAAGTAAAAGGTAGTCGTTCTATGGGGTGTCGTGTGGAGCATGGGGTGGGAAGCCACCTGTACTTATAAAACGTTGGACTCCATCACGTTGTGTTCAGGGTTCGGCGATCGGTTGGTGACGCCGCAGTGCATAGCACTGCAGCAACCCAGCTGAAGGACTCCCAGCACTGAAATTGGACGAATGATCAGGTACATCGGTATTGCGTAGCACAGCCTACCCACAGGATGTGCTAGCCTATAGGCACCGAAGATCGAATGGGGAACCGTCGGGAAAGGCAAAGTTCCCTCATCGACTTGCTGTAAAACGCCGACATTTCCTTGACAATAAGCGGTCGATGGCTGCCAGGAGAGAGCCAGCCAGGACCCTCAGGGAGCTTGAAGCCTGCGATAGGCTTCAAGAATTCGGGCCGGCGCGTCCACTCGGAGTTCTGATGCGAGCAAGGACCGATGTACAGCCTTGCTCACTATCTCGGCAGCCTGAATTTTCCAGAATTAGCTTCAAGAAATTCCATAGTAACCGTATATCCACATGAGCTGGCAGGGGCTGCACTCCACGAGGTTCATTTGAAGGTCGGTACGATCAACAAGTCAGTGATCCGTTCCGGTGTTGAATCCCCTGATCAAGTCTTCCTAAGATGTTACGATCAAACTTTCAAGGTTGTCGGGCCTCATTTGTTGGTGGTCACTTCGGGGGCTACTCTGCTAGTGGCGTTTTCTCGGTTACTCCTGCATTGCTTTCAGACTTGCATGGAAGCAATGCACAGTTTGACTCACTGGCGGGGCGAACTCGGCTGCTCAACTGCTGTAGTTCACTGCGCACCTTGCGTATGGTTTGGTGGTGAATGCTATGCCATTGGGGTCAAACGGTTTCACTGCAAAGCTGACGGTCATTCTCGATGCACGGAACCTGTACCCCCAGGGATTGAATCGGTTTGCAATCACTGGGGTTATGTTAGCAATCTTTGTGGGTGATTCTGGAATAACGTGGTGCTCTGGATAGTTGCAAAACCGTATGCTTGCTTGGTGTGTTGTACACCACAAACCAAAGTTACTAGACTGTGTTCTATCCAGCTGGCAGTATTATGAATGAGTCACATGCCCAAAGTTCTACGAGGGTAGGTGCAAAACGGACTATACTTTATCACAACACTGACGAGCTGAGATAAAATAACTCTGAATTATTTTAGCCACCTGTATCACCGAAGAAACACTAGGTGTGAGGGGATGCGTTCCATTGGTGTACTCGGTATCAGGGATTATGTCGAACTCTTGAAAAGAGCGCAAATGTCTTGTAGAAGCGACAGTGCGCCTCCAGTGGTTTCGCTTTGCAAGATGAACGTAGTACCGGTTAACAGGTATCATTTAAAGCTATGGAGGCGGTGACCTGTAGTCGTGAGAAAACGCCACTGTTCGTGTTATGTAATTGCGCTGTAGGCATCTTTCGCTTCCTCACCGAAGGTCCAGCACGTTTGGAGTGTTTCTGTTGGTGCGTACATATTATCGGCAAGGCAGACCAAGGTTGTGATCTTTTCGGAGTTATAACTACGATTGACGAGGCTTTTTCTTCCACCCGGCCTTCGTTTTAATGCTCCGAGACATGGATGGTCTCTTGAAACCAAACAACGCTGATCTGTACATGGATTGGGGTTCACTGTAGAGTCGACATTTATACATTTTATTTGCTGTGTCTTGCTGTGAGTGGTCGTCTGAGTCGTCCTGGGCACTGCCACTCCTTGGGCGAGAGCGCGCTTTTCGGTGTTGTGTTGGCACAATCATGACGCTCCCCGCCAACGACGCTTTCTCGCTCGGCCTCGCTCACGACCAGCCACGACGCTCTTCATCTCGCTCACGCACGCCCTCCATACCCCGCCGCTCCTCATCCCCAAAAATTTTGTTCTCCTCGCCCTCTCCGCCCGTGCCTGGTGGTATGCCCAACAAGAGAGCCCACAGGCGCAAGCATTCTTCAAACCAGCGCTCCCAGAACAGCATCTCCCTCAGCGGAGGCGAGTCCACCATCGAAGAACTCGCCGAAGAAGCCGAGTCCCGCACCTCTGCGTCCCCGAAACGCAAGTCCAAGCATGCTCACACAAACTCGACACCCAACGGGATCACGCCACATCCCAATGGTGCTCACAAGCCGATTACGATCGACTGGGAAGTTCCTCGCAAAGCATTGCACTCCTCTATCGGTGTGAACCCTCCTGGTTACCCTGTCCGTCAGTAGTTGAAAGAGCGAATTCTACAGGATTTTTGACCATATATCTTTATACATCGAATGGGGACCCAAAGCGTGTCATCATTGCGCTGAGTTCTGCCCTCGCTATGTTGATACCCATAGACATTCTCCGTCTTCGTTACCCCTTATTGGAACACGCATTCGAGAAATGCGTTGGCATTTTCATGCGTGATAGCGAAAAAGTATGTGCTCATATATAACTCCGAGCCTAATAACCGACAGTACGTTTAGAAATCCTCAAATGGAGTTATATGGTATATAATGGGCGTCAACACCGTCCTCGTTGCATTTCCCCTTGATATCGCTGTAGTCTCCGTGCTCATGTATGTCATTCTTGGTCATTTCACTAGCTCATTCAGCTTTGATTGCTACACAGCCTTTCCTGGGCCGACACAGCCGCCTCCACTTTTGGTCGCCTCTGGGGCAGCCGTACTCCTCCCCTTCCCAAGCGCCTTTTTGGCCTCCTCCCTCTTGCACCACGCAAGAGCCTAGCCGGGTTCACTGCTGCCACACTCACAGGCGTAGCCATCGCTATGGGTTTCTGGGCATTTCTGGGACCTGTGAGAGAAAACGGGTTGTCGTGGACATGGGAGAATGGCATCTCACCGAGCTTTTTCGGGAATACTAATGGCGTGGCCGGGTCCGTGCCAACGTTTTCAGGATGGACGGGATTGCTCACGATTGGTGTCTTTGCTGGTCTGGTAACGGGCATCGCTGAGGCGCTTGGTGCGTGTTCCATGCTATGCTATCGTGCTCGCCCTGACTGGTCACGTGCTTGCTAGACCTTGGTGGGATAGACGACAACCTAAGTTTACCTATCATCGCCGGAGGATGTCTGTGGAGCCTATTCAAGATACTCGGATGGATTGGGCGAGCGCTCTCATAGGTCTTCATCTGCCTTGACGTTCTAGGTTTGACCCTTGAGCCATCCATCTCCTTACTTCTTTACTATCCACCCTACTTTTATCACCCTTTTTTCTCTGCGACCCTCGCCATGCTAATGATACTGACGCTTTTTACTCTTGAAATATATCGCGTGATGGCATTTCAGATAATCATGATAGGAATGTTTCTAGAATGAGGGATTTATGCAGCGATTGGCTCCCAAGCTGAACTAAGGCTGCCGTTGCATGTTCCTTCTATCATTCTATTTCCCACCTCTTTCTCTCACTTATCTTCCTTGAATGTAATGTCACTCAACTTTGATTTTCTCTCCATCCACAGAGGTCATGGATCACTTTACCGACACATTGAAGGGATACAGATCACATGCACGCACACCCGCTTTCGAGTAGTTAGAGGTACTTTACGATCAGCTTTTCTTGTTCATATCTCCAGCTTCACTTGATAACATTGGTTTACCATATCTTAAGGATTCGATTAGTCTGACCTTGACCGGCTTCAGGATAGTGAACAATACGGGGTACGTACACCTTTTGTACCCATGGTTATTGAGAAGTTTCTGCCTTTTCTCCATTGTTACTGTGTTACCATCAACAGGGTCGATTGAGTCTGCGACCTCGTCGGTGGTGTGACGCTCTTTAACAAATTACTGACTGCGTGTAGTAGACAGTACCTATTGTACGTACGCCAGGTTAACTTCAAGACGACGTTCATGGTCGCCGGCGGTATGTACAACGGTCTCATGACACATAGTACGTATATTACCCCTGGAGCGTTCTCATCTGACCTGGCGTAGCGACACATACGATTTTTTAAAACCAGGAGTGTCTTCGGTGCGCAAGCCTTGTTTATGCCCAATACGAGGATCAAAGGTCCAATGGGTCGGAAGCCTGAGGAATTGAATTGTAGCCGCATTGACTCAGTACCTTTACACCACATCGTCCCGACCAAGGGTCGCGTTGACAGAACTTGCGTTTTTCATAGTCGTTGTCCCCCTTTCCTTGCTCAAAATGGATGATACGTGCGCCCCAACCTGAGTGGGGTCAGACGTCGTCTCAAGATGCACCGCTTCCCGCGCGGTCTGTGCATCTGTGCATCCTCTCCAGTCCATCGAAGACACGCCCACATCGTCACTCCACCCTTTTCCTTGTGTGATCCGGTAAATGATCAACATAGATGTGATGCTCTGCCGGACACGGTTAAGCAAGTGCGTCTCCGTGTCATCAACGTAGATGACTTACCTCGACCTGTGCGACCGATTGTTGGAGGACATTTGACATCTCCGTGCCAGTGCTGAAGAAGACGATGACAAGGATGAGAAAGCCCGTGTAGAGCGACGCCGACTCGATGAGGACACCCGTCACGCCCGCGTAATATGCTCCGTAGCCCCGTCCAAACTGCCTCACCATCCGCCGTCTGTGCAGTAACAATCGGCCGGCGATAATTGTCGTCACCGAGATGCTCAACAGGAGGGACAAACCCAGATATGCAATTGCGTAGTCGATCGCATATCCACCCCGGAGCATCGCGTGAAGGAACAGGATACCAGTGACTGTTACATTTCACGGGAATTCAAGAATGAGTCCACTTCTCGTGATCAGTATGACAACTAGGACATACCATACTCAGAAATCAACAACACGGATGGAAAGATGACACCGATGCAAAAGGGTCGTTCGCCCAGAATACAGACGACTTTACACCGCCACACCTTGGACGACGGTTCACCAGGTTGAACGCGTCTTGAACAAAGGACTTACCAACAATGACTCCATCATCCAGTTTCCGACCACGAATAGGGACGTGGAGGCAAGGTACACCGGTGTCGAGTACTGGCTGCTCAGAAACCCGCTTGGTCCGCCGGGATAATTTCGTTGCTCGATGAAGCCCATTTGGATAAACAACAAGCTGACCTGTTGCCCAGCCGTCATGATGGCACACAAGAGGAAGATGTACACGAGTAGGGCGACCCGCGGTCTATGGGGCATGCGCTGTTTAAGCACAGCGAGAAAGGACATGACGGACAGCGTGATCTGTACACCGCAGAGGAGGCTGCTAATAAACGCGCCCTGGAGCCATGTCACCTCGTCAGTGATGATATCGGGCGGTTCGTTCTGTGCGTAGGAAGACGACGACATTCGAGTTGGCCAGGGACAGGGACAGGCGTGAGGTCCGAATTTTGTGAAATAGTGGTGTGATCCTCCGGTCACCTCAATTCCACTCTTGTCGACGATGTCTACACATATTGAGGAGAGAAACGCAGGGACACCGCTCTCTGTGGGAATATTTGCTTGTAAGGATACAGACAGATTTTGTGAGTTGAGAAAGGGGCGACTCGAGCAATTGATCTGGCAGGTACCGATAAAACACAACTATTCATTCAGCGAACGCAAAGTCATTACAACGAGTACGCGCTGGTGTACGCCAAGAGTACGTACCTGTTCAGAGGTTGCTAGGTGCGTACAACCCCAGAGTGACAAACTTGTCAGTATGAAAGACCTTTTTTGGGCAAATGCTCAACCTACCCTCTTCCAATAATATCAAACAGTAAACATGGCACGTTTGCGTGGAATCCAATCCCAACCGTTTCCACTTGGAGTAGGTGTACGGTTTCCTGCAGCGTTTTCTGACAACTTGGGAGTAGCGCCAAGGGTTTCAGACTGTGGTTAAAGCGCTCATGCCTTAGTGAAAATTTTAGGCGACTCCACCTCGGATGCGTAGGCGCCGCTAGTCATGATGTTTACCGCTGTTCGCTTTGAATGATATCGAAATAAGCTATCTCCCCGTGAAAGCTAGTATATAACTATTGCTGCGAGGCAATCAAGATAGCATGTGAAGAATCTTGGCCAAGCCAGAAATACAAGGCGCACCACACGCACCCATGGGCCGAATTCCTCTACACAAGCGCCGTGAACGATGTCAGCTTTCGGCTATCGTGACAAATTCTAGCCAAACATTGTCGGTGATTGCTTGATTGTCGCGATTTTCTCTGACTCTGATAGGAAGTTAAAAGTGTGCCTTCGATGCTGTTTCGTGCTTGTCGTTTAGTCAATGCACGATGCAGGGTCACGACTAGGGTTCAGCAACATTAATCGTTCAACTGAACTGACAAGGACCAGCATCGTTCCAGACGCTCCAAATGCACCGTATTTACCAATTTATATAGTGATGAAGACCCATTTCCTGTCGACGTCCGGGAGCTTTGCACCTCCCACTGATATCTGTTTGAACAGGAACGTGAGAGGATTGTTCTACAACAGATTTCTGTCCTCACGGGCTTACGTGGCTTCAAAGTCTAAAAATGCCGCATAACATCCCAGGTTTCAGGGTCCACACTATATATTCCCAAGCCGCACAGGGGGTGAGACTGCAAGAAAAATATATACCCCAAGATTGGTATCACTTTGCGGTGTCGGTCCTTATGGCCGGTGGTGGCAGCCATGCATTCATTATATCCTATAGTACATGGATAAGTATTTGCGAAACACAGATGTGATCTTGTTCATCTCAGCACCTAGATTGTTCCAACGATGAAAGGAAACATAGCAAGATGAACTACCTCGTCCAGACTCTCAGTGTCTCCGACAGTCGTATGACAGATACGCAGAGTCGGGATCTGTTAGGTTGCGGTGGATGATATATTGAATCGTAGCTTAATGTCTGTGATGGAGAACAAACACAGAGTTGAATGGATTCAGACACGACTCTGGATGCACTTGAATGTTGCTTGTGTGACACACTGCCCAATAAACTACGGTTAATTCAGTGCTGTCACGGAGAGCCGATGGACAGTTTCCTCTGAGATTAATTGTGGAGCATAGAAGGGATCGTGGGACGGTAGTCGGCACTGGAAGCGCATCGTGGCTCACACAACGGGGTTTGCAGTATTTAGGACAGGTCTAGATGGTGTGCTAAATGTCTGAATGTGGTTAGTTTCGCATATAGTACCAGTCTAAACTGCTCGTTTCACATTTAGCACGCCATCTAGACCTGTCCTAAATACTGCAAACCCCGTTGTGTGATCATCACAACCCCAGGCTTAGGTCATCCCAATAACTGATAACCTCGTAGCAATGATTTACATCTGCAAAGCTTGGAAGGTCAACACCTGGGAAGAGTCGTGACACACACCTTCATTCCTCCCTGGGGGATACGAGCTCGGTGAACAACTCACGGACGATTTCATCGCTATTGAGGTGTAGGATCGACTGATGGTCTTGGATGTCTTGAACAAGTCGCTTACGTCGGGTTTCTTGCCTTCGTTTGCATCCTAAATCTCTTTCGGAACGACAAGAATCAATGGTCGTTCCAGTTTTCCAATAGATGACTTTTTGCTGTCCAAAGCGTCGATGCTCAACGTAAGGTGGCCCACTGCATGGTTCGTGGCATACCGTGAACTGGCAATGGTGATTGACTTTTCCTCGGTACGACCCTCATGAAACACATAAGAGATAGCACGAGGCTGGGGCACAAAATTACACTCCGAGGTGTATGTATAGAATGCGTTGATCAAGTGGTACCTTCACCGATCTCATCGTCTTCCACAGCGCAAAAGCCGCACGAGTATGATCCAAATGGCCCGACGGATCCGCCATATGTTTGTAAAACACGGACGTGATCTTGTTTGTCTCAGCATCGTCCACGGCCCACATCGTCCCGATAACGGAACGGAATCCAGCAAACTGCATTGCAGATGCCAGATGGATCACCTCATCTGGATTCTCGGCGTCTCCAACGGTCGTATGACAAGCAGAGAGGTAGGCAAATTCGGGGTCCGTGAGTTCACACTGAATGATATGTTGAATCGTAAAGTGTCCGTCATGCAGAGCGAATGCGGACACGAATGGGTTTTTCCCGTTCGGGAGACCATGGCACGCAAAGTGTACCCATTGGTTCTTGCCCATCTCCTTGGTGACCCTGGAAGTACACGACTCTGAGCCCTCGATGCACGTGAATATTGTTAGACTGTCGATACACCGTCCAATATCGGCAAGTTCGGTGCCAACAGAGAGGAGTTCACATTCGCCACTGGGCTTTGCTTGCCCAACCCCAAGGAAGAACTTCTGCTCGTTCGCTGTATTTGACAAGGGGCTCTGTCGAGCACGAATGAGAGCGCTAAGGGTGGGAGTGTAAGAGGAGATGTAGAGATCAGCGAGGTTTTGTTGACTCTTCCTATACGGGCCGGCAGCATGTAAAGGCAAATGGGTGAACTCGGCGGTGGGGCACCACCAAATACGAGATTGAGGAGGATACGCCGTCAGAAGGAAGTCGACGATGGGGGAAACGACCTGGTCCCAGAGATTTCGCAAGATGAGGCCAAGGTCACGTGTGATATCCGATCTCTTTGCGCGAACGGTTAACGAATGGAGCTTTGTTGAAAGTTCACGAACACCTTCTTTCGTGGTCGACAATGGAATATGGACAGGATCGTGCTCGGTTGAGACAACGAGCGCGTCGCAGCCGTACTCGCTTGCATTCACGATGATAATTGGTCCGCTATCGGCAGCACGTCGGAGATCAGAGAAGGGTGCGGGAAGAAGGAAGCACGAGAGACCGGGTAACGCGCGAATACTGGAAACGACTCTTTTTAACTCTAGGTTTAGGTGGCACACCCGATCATGCTGGTCTCCATCAGATGAGTGGAGCGCGTTACGAATGGATACGGTCAGATGCATAAACCCATCCGCTAATGCCTTGCCTTCTGAGCCGGATGAGATGACATCGTCGACTGGGGAGCGGAGTCGACTGAGCTGGCTCCAAAAGACGCAGCGGCCTTGTTCAAGCAACTCCACTGCATTTGCAGGAGACTTGTTGCGGAGACAAGCTGAGAACGCATCAACTGCAAGCGATGACGAAAGAGCTTTGAGCACAGCACGATGTTGAGGTAATGGTGGGAAAACGGCAAGATGTTGAACGAGCGTTCGAAGAGCCGTTCTATATGCAAGGAGTGCTGTGGGGTGTTGGAATTCCTCTGCCGCGTCGATCCATGCTTTAGCAGCGGACAGCCCGTATGGGGAGACAGATTGTGAGGCATCCTGCAGCTGGGCATAGAGGTTGAACGCCCCTTCTATGTCATCTACTTGACTAAACTGCATCAAAGAGCAAAAACAATACGCATGATTTCCTTGTGAACCAAGTAAAGAACCCCCTCACCTGCTTATACCGAGCGGAGAGAAGAGCGGCAAGGTTACTCAAAGTCATAGCCCAGTTTGGATGCCCTGGCATGTAGAGCGTTAGTGCAGCCTGAGAGAGCACGATTGCTTCCTCGAGGTCCTCCGCTCCTCCGAGTTGTTTGTACCGAGTGGATAGGTGAATTGCTACATTGTTCAGAGATGTGGCCCGATGGGGGTGTCCCGGTGGGCAAAGTGCCAGTGCATCTCGACTGAGCACAATGGCCTCCTCGAGGTCCTCGATCTTCCCAAGGAGGTCATACAGGGCAGAGAGATACATTGCGAGGTTATTTAGGGCCGCCGATCGCTGGAGGTGGCTTAGTGGGTGAAGCTCCAGCGCCTCTCGGGCAAGGAAAACGGACTCCCTAATGCTCGTCAAATCCCCAAGTTGCTGGTAGTGGGCGAAGAGATGAGAGGCGAGGTTGTTCAATGCAGACGACCGATACAGGTGCCCTGGTAAGCAGAGTGCTAGTGCATCCCGGTCATAGCCAATGGCCTCGTTGAGGTCTCGTGCTCCCTTGAGCTGGTTGTAACGAGTGTAGAGATGAGAGGCGAGGTTGCACAGAACCATCCACCGCTCCGGGTGCCCTGGGGGGGAAAGAACCAGCGCATCTCTGGAGAGAAGAATGGCTTCATTGAGATCATTTTCGTCGCCCAGTTGCTCATAGCGAGTAAGAAGGTTAGATGCAAGGTTGTTCGAAGCTATGGACCGGTGCTGTTGTTGACAAAGCGCCAATGCTTCTCGGTTCAACATAATGGCTTCATGGAGATTCTCGATCCCTCCATGCCGGCCGTACCGAATGGCAAGAACTGTGGCAAGGTTATTGAGAGACGTCGGTCGGGATGGGTGACCTGGTAGGCAAAGCACCAATGCCTCACGGGCAAGGATCGTGGCCTCTTCAATGTCTTCCACTTTTCCGAGCTGCTTGTACCGAATAGAGAGGTGAGACGAGAGGGTAATCAATGATCTCGACCGCTGTGAGTGTCCTGATGGACAAAGTTCGAGTGCATCTCTATCGAGGACAATGGCCTCATCAACGTCCCCTGTGCGCGCAAACCGGGTGTGCCGAGTGAAGAGTTGAAACGCGAGGTTGTTCAAATGCAGCCACCGACCAGGGTGCCCCGGTCGGCAGAGCGCCAGCGCACCTCTTTCAAGGAGAATAGCCTCGTCGAGATCCTTCGGCTCTCCGAGTCGTTCATACCGAACACAGAGATGAACCGCAAGGTTGTTCAAAAACGCAGACTGACGAGGGTGTCCATGCGAGCAAAGCGACAGTGCGTCTCTGCTGAGGACAATGCCCTCGTTCAGGTCTTCAATTCTCCCAAGCTGCTGATAGCGAGTATACAGACCCATTGCGAGATGGTCCAAAGAGAGTGGCCGTTCCGGATGTCCTGGTGGGCAAAGTGTCAATGCGTATCGAGAAATCACAATAGCGTCCTCAAGATCCTTCAGTCTACAAAGTCGCCTACACCGAGCCTTGAGATGGACTGAGAGCTGGGATAGAGAAGTAAAGAGTTGCTGCAGGTTGCCCGAAGTGCAGCTCAAATGTAATGCTTGGCGGCCGAGAACGATCGCTGCGTCGACGTAGCAAGTCTCGCCCACCTTCTCGAACTCGGCGAAAAGAAATTTCGCTCCTGCAAGCAACTGTTCGACTGACAAACACATGAGTAACGGCGGCAGCAGCAGGCGCTAACACCTCTGCCGTGAAGGTTGCTATAGTGGCACTGCCATAAGCTGCTACATATCGTCTTCTTCAAGGGTATTTACATATACAAGCAACTCGTAGAAGTCATGCAATGGCTCTATTCAGGTCAAGTAAAACGCCTGACCAGCAGTCATCATGAGGAAGAAAAGGAGAGCCAGGGTATGGACAGAAAAGAAGTTATACAGCTGTACTTATTGTGGGCTAAGATCTGCCCCCATATCCTGGAAACATCCGCAAGTGTGAGAAAGGAAAGGCGGAGAGACAGACCTGAAACGCACAGGATCAAAGGCATCTTCTTCACCGTCTTCGTCAAGTGGGTCCCAGGGCGGTCCATCAACATACCACCTAACAGGCACAATGACGATCGCTTCAAAGTAGATTCCAAATGAAGGCACGAGTTACTGACAAATCGTCACCCTCAGGTTGTGAGGGAATTTCGTCTCGGAAGAGCCGCCGGAGTCCTCTAACTGGTCGCTTCAGTGCATAAAGCGGCGTGAAGACATATTTGCCCGTTCTGTCGCACGCTTTGCGGAGGACACCCGTCTGGGCATTGTCCCACCAGCCAAGACCGCTATTAGCACCGGCAGTGGCAACGTCCTCACTTGTTACTTGAGCTACGAGGGCAAACGAAACTTTGCCTCCTGCTGTATCCACGCCAAAGGTCATTGATCACATAAGGACGAATGGGACGAAATGGTCAACCGTACACTTATCCGAGAGGTACATAGAGTACGCGGGACATCTGTGGATGTTTGTGACGAGATGCTTGTCAGCGAGCTCGTCGACCCTGTAAAGGTGTTCCAGGACCACTTTTGGGGGGAGATAAACTTGGCGCGGTTTGTGCATGATAAGGACAGCATCACGCTTTCCACGTTCAAACGACCATTGCCCTTTGATGGATGCATTGTTGATCCCAGGTACATCCCTGTTGGTGGTGCAAACTTGGTTACTTTTACCCAGTACGATGGAACTGCTACGCACTCTTCACGCTTCTCGTCCAACTCCGTACGTCTGGCCCCGCCCGAAGAAATGACAAAGTCGTCCTCAGGGGGAGCTTCGTGCGGGGGAAAGTTGGCTAAGTTGATCTTGATCCCGTGCTTGTCCAGCTGTATCTGGAATTCGGGATCATAGATGTTGCCTTTCACGAGCAACTCGCCCGTCTCCTTGTCGATCGTGCCATACGTGCCAACCTGTCGATCACAGCGTCAATCGGTGTGGAGAGTAACTTCGACAGGACGGACTCCGATTTCGATGGGTGGATCCCAGTTAATCCATTTAGACGACACCTTGTGGATAAGATCGGCGTACTTGCGTTGCAGGGACGGCATTGGCAAGACGGGTCACTGCTTAAACGCTCACCGACGAGATGCGCTGCGGTCGTTTGGCGTAGGAATTGATTCCTTTATGTAGGCTCGGCGAGCGCTTCCTGCGTTAGATCATGGATTAGGGCAGTGTCCGTGTTTCCATTCAATCATATGTATGTATCTCGCAAACAATCGTTCTCAAGGACCAGCAGGCTGAAATACATGTCTAATCACTCTGCGGTGATTCGCTCAAGTCACGGTACCAATGAGCACAGCCGACAGTCGATGGGCAGTGTCGACGCACGGCAGTCCTCCCACCAAGGACCAATGAGTCTTCCAGTGAGCACATTCGTAAATGCGAAGATTCCTTTGCGGGTGAACCTAACGTTCGGAGCACTTGAGTGCTCCAACTCGAATCGTTAGCCAACCATGCCACATTTGTAAACGCTCCCCTCAGGCAGGCAGGCAACCCCTACCTCTCCATGCCCAGCCCATTCGCGGTCGAGACTTGATCACCTGATTGAGGGTATATCGAGCAAGGGACTACAACACGCCGTTGACGTTTTCTAACCCCATTTTCTACACCCAAACATTCTTTAATGATGCGAAGGTTTTTTCCCGTCGATGAACATATTTCTTGTCGCGCTCGGCAATTGAATGTCCATCCCATCCATGTCTTTGGTGACGTGCACTTGACAACCAAGGCGGCTGGTATCGGTCAGTCCAAATGCGAGGTCGAGCATGTCGTTTTCATCGTCCGAAGGCTCGGGGAGGCCGTCGTAGTGTTCCGGTGGGAGGATGATATGACAAGTCGAGCAGGCGATAGAGCCTTCGCATGCACCTGGAATGAATTGAGAGGTTATGCAATGTGACATGGAACTTGGGTACCTTCAAGGTCAATGTCCCACTCGTGGGCAAGGGATAAAATATCGTCGCCTTCATTGGCTTCTATCGTCTTGATAAGGGCCCCCTTGTGGTCCTTGAAATGGAGCGTAATTCTAACAAACGCACAAGGTTGAATCATGGGTATGGAAAATAAAGTGGGCGGCCACGAACCCAGTCCCAGGGGTAGGGCGTGTGATATCGCCGTGATTCTGCACTTAATAACTAGCCGTGAGGACAAGAAATGAATCCAAAAAAGGAGACGTACCACTGGATGTGTATAGGCGGCGACGTTGCGGAAGCTTACTGGGAATTTTTGGGAAACATTGCGGGCGCAACGATTGATGAAAAGCACGCTGGAACTGAAATGACGAGCGACACTGAAACGAGGTCGCGCCTGTGGTTAATCGCAAACCAACTATGCGTGCAAGTTCAACTGGGATAGTAGACATGAGTCGATCCGTTCAAGTCCATTTCCGAGCACCGTATGTAGAATATCACGTGACTAAGTATAGCTTACAAATACTTTAACTACCTCATTGTCTTCAACCTCAAACGATGCAAGACGTCCCGTCCATCTGTCAGCCCGTGAGTTCTAGCCGTATTTCTGTATTGAATGGTTAACTAACAGCGGCCAGAAAGCTGACTGGAAAGCTGATGGTCTCGCCGCCATTCTAATTATTGGACTCGTGATATCCTATATCCCGCAGGTTTGTCTTCCTCATGGTTCGACGCCATTGCCACTGAACTTGGACTTAGCATCTGCGTATAATTCGAGCTGGAACATCTGTCGGTTTCAGTCCATGGTTCCTGCTTTTGGGCAGCACGTCGTCTGCGGCTGCCGTGTTTAACATGTTTGTTGCGTTACTTCTTTGTGGCCCTGGTTAATTCTAGATATCGCTGTAGGATCGCGCTTCAGTATCCTGTCATAAGTTGTTGCACGCAAGTGGTGTGTCACAAGTCTTGTCATTTTAGCTTCTACTCACCCGAGCCACTAGAGTCTTGGAAAGTGTCTCGAACATACGGCAGGCGTGTTGCAGGTCGGCACACAATGGTTCTTATTTAGCGTGATGTACGTGGTTGACACACTTTTTGCCTCAGACTTACCAACTCCTTTGTCATTTAGTCTGGTACTCTACATGCTTTACTATCCTCCCCATCTCAAGTATATCCAACTTGACATTGACACTCACGATGCACGACCGATCCATCACGTCCGCACTAAACTCAAGAGTTCTGAATGGCGTTTGTCCGTCATCGTCTCCTGGATCGTCTTTCTCCACTTGTACGTCCCTTTACCTCTCACCTTGCTTACATCATTCATGCTGCTCAACGCAGAGCAATCATTCTCGTCACGACATTTGCGTTACTCGTGGATTCCCCACCGTCGCCTGACCATACCGTACCACGTCCACCACAGATTACACTTTGGGCAACGTTCTTGGGCGTGACATCAGGTCTACTAGCGGCCATCCAATACGCCCCACAGATTTTACGGACGTACAAACTGAAGCTCGTTGGCGCATTAAGCATCCCGATGATGGTGATCCAGAGTCCGGGTGGGATCGTCATGTGTATCTCGATCGCCATTCGACCTGGAACGGATTGGACGAGTACGTGGCGTCCTTTTGTTGTCCTGACGATGCTTCCCTTGAGCGAGGCTGACGGAATGGTGGATGTTATCTAGGCTGGGTGATGTATGCCGTGGCGGCGGTAATGCAAGCATGTTTGTTGGTCATGTGTTTTGCATGGAAGGTGCGACAACATCGTCTGGGCATTGATGACTTTGGAAGACCTCTTGGGCGAGCTGGCGAGCTCAGTGTCGAAGAGATCGCGGGCGAAGAGGATGGTGTGAGCGTCGTGATTGAGGGCGAGGCGGACGAGTCGCTGAGGGAGGACACGCCATTGTTGAAACCGGGGGATGTCGTTCGCAGAGGTGGCGTCTTGGGATGGATTCAGAAATTGGGCAAGTAGAACTTGGATTTGCGATAGACTGCAGGTACCAGCATATGTTATTCACTATCCCTAATCATATTCGTTCTACAACTTTGCCCCGGTTACGGTGGTAGCGAGCCTCTGTAAACCGTCTCTGGTGCGCGCATTGATTGTGACACTCTTACGCGAACGTTTATCCACAAAAACATGGGTATACCCTCCTACAGCTGCTGGTGCGTCCTCGCCCGCGTCGCTAGAGGTGGACTTGAACACACCGACTTCGTACGTGACAGAACTCCTGCCGAGATGTGCCACTCTCAGACCCAAGTCGAGGACATCTGGGAACGACAGCGGGGAGAAGAACTATAGGTGGCCATGAAGCAGACAACGACACTTGGGCGCACAGACGCACATCGCAAAACGACGAAATAACGAGCCCGATCTGGTTCGTGTCCTTGTCCGGGGAATCGGTTGGAGCAAGTCCACAGTGGCCGATTAGGTACGTGTTGACAATCGCGTCAAAAAAGTGGTAGTAGACAGCGTTGTTGATGTGGGCGTACTGGTCGTTGTCACTCCTTCAGACGCATGAACGAGACGCGGGTTAGAATGGCCAAGACAAAATGGAGGGAGAGCGAACCAGCGTGTGCGGTAGGAGAGAAAGAAGGGATAGTCAGAGCGTCGTCGTCGTTTCTTGTCAGACATGACTGCAAGTTCACATGCTTATTGTCACAGTTCGCCGCCCGTACAAAGAGCCTGCATCTCACTTCGCTAAGTAGTACACAAGATGGGCACCGCAGTTCACAAGTATGCCATGATCAGATGCACTTTTTCAATACCTCTGCACGCGCGAGATACTCCTCCATATTCGCTCGAATGGCAATTTTGGATTGCTCGTTTTTCTCATCTACGAATATTGAGTAAAGGAGAGGACAGTCGCAACACGAACGCACACTTATGGGCGAACATAAAATAGTCAAGTGCACCGTTGTAGAGGTTATATGCAGATCGATAGTTCTTTTTGTTGTCTTGTTGTATAGCTCGTTGAGTGATTTCAATTGCAGTCTATGATACGTTTGCAGTGAGGGAATAACGTCGGGACTGTTAAACAAGGAACCCAATCAATCAACTCCGATCACTTACCTGCAGGAAAACCACCTCTGGAGGGCGGGGAGGACCTTTGTTAAGGTCAATGTCATTTGTCGGCCTTGATTCCTTGAGTGAGTCCAAATGTATCTTGATAGTTTCTGCCCTCGAAATATATTCTGCGACCTCGGAACGAATCAATGATTTTGATTGTTCGTTGAGTTCATCTGTACCGGGTCGTCATGAGCGAGATACAAGCCAGTAACACAACAGCCCTCTAGAGGCACGGCAGGCAAACGTGACAAACATCGTTGTGCAAACATGAAGCAGTCCATGGATTTCATGTACTGTTCGTATGCAGTTGCATAGTCTCGCAAAGCGTCCGCGTCGACCGCTTGTTTTGCACATTTGAATGCTTCCTGGACAAAGTTGGATGGTGTTTGTCGTTGCAAATGCTAGGACTACTACACTCACATCAAGGATGACCGATTGCGGTGTCCGGTATGCGTGGTCTGCCATCATATCAGGTTGATTGCGCGTGTTAACACGGTGTCTGACCGCCTCTGCTCTATTCAGGTATTCATCGGCTTTTGACTTCAAGAGCAGCCTTGACTTTTCGTTCGTCTCTGCTTAGAATAAAGGTATGAAGCATCAGGTCGCGTCAGTGAGCAACAACAAAGAACCCAGTACACACATTGCTGGGCCGCCATGAGATAGTCAAGCGCGGCCATGTATTTGGCGTATGCCTCGGTGTAGTCGCAGTTGTCCTCGGCTTCAACAGCATGAGAGAGGAGCTCAAAGGCAGTCTGTATCGCGATATGTTGAGAATGTCGTCGTCGTCGCAATCAGGAATCAAGCCGATCATGATGTCTGAGTGTGCTCACATCGATGAAAGTTCTTTGCTGCGGGGCTGACGGCGGCATTCAAGTTTTGAGATGGGTATGGACTACCAGAACGGACCGTGGCTTGTTCAAGCAACCGAAATGACCAGCGCTAACTTTCATTACCGCCCTGAGTGATTACACAAGTATTAATCCTGCCAGCCTTCGCATTCAAATGCCTCACCAGATCAATAATATCTACGGCGTTAGAGATACTCGGTGACAACACTCCCAATGACCGTCTCCTGACCTCTGACCATTAGTCGTGTCCACACTTGGCAGCTCCGATTGACGATGTGCGCGTTTGAGAGTCCATAACGTGGTGGTATTGAAGTGCCATTGAAGTCTGGTGTTATAGTAGAGAGTGAGTGCTGGGTCTTGCCTTCCGACACTGAGTCGTTGACTCGGTCACGACATCTCATCCTGGTATAGTAACTTGGACCACAACAAGCTTGGCTTCCAGAAGCAACCTTCGAAGATAGAAGACGGTAAGCAGAGTCTTGGTGTACAGGCTGGACCAGCCCAGCCGGGGTATGCTGCTAATGGTATCCTGGCGTTTGAAGGATAGGCTGGTGCGTTATTCTTCAAAGTTGCCAGTTGTATAATGACTTAATCGGGCTTTTTTTCAAGTGTACCTTCAGGGTACAGTGGTATCTTTGGCTGAAGAGTTCCGACATCGATGGGATGAAGGTATCTGATGCGGTTTTTCGTCGACCGAAGAGCAGCTTCTTGGACCAAACTTATGACCTAACGCCGTGTGAAGGCAAAACTTCAACAGCGTATTGATGCGGGAAAGGAGTGGGCTAGATCGCGCACTCAATGGTCGCTGGGCCTTGCTTTAGTGATTCTTATCCTCTCCGTGTTTCAGACTAATGGTTCAACCAGCTCGTCTGCAATTCAAGTCTGTCAGCTTTTGTTTATTGCGCTCATTCAGCAAATGTCGACATTCAGGAGGTGATGATATCCGTCCTCCTGTTCTGATTATTACCCTGAAGGATCAATTCTCCTCTTCTTAGTGATTCAATACTCTGACCCTCGTGAATCGACCAATGTCAATTGGCATCTCGAACAGACCTTACAGGCAGTATCTCGATGCTAAATTTCCATCCTCAGGTTCATGACGACCCGGTTCGTTCGAACCCCTATGACGGAGATGAAAACTGGGAAGATAGGTTACACCACTATGCCATAGCGTAGAGGCAGGATGAACTTGGTATCGATTCTAATCCCACCTACTGCTCATCACCTGTGTATTCCGCGCTTCTCCCGGTGATCAATTTGCGTCAGTACTTCTACTGGTCTGATGGAACAGTGACTACAATGTGTCTCCAGGATCACGCTATACCCACTTTGTAATTGCTTTGCGGCTATAGTGAGGAGTTTCTCATACTTTGAGCTTCGCTTTTTCCTTGGCCGAGTTCTGGCTTACCATAGTCCTTGAAGGTGGGGCCATCACGGAGGAAATCGTTGCCCCTCTCCGATCTCGCAAGGAATGGAAGCGGGGAGTTTGCGTTGACCTTTTTTTGAACAGAAACAAGGTATAAATACTACTCACTCCCTTTCACACTTCTTTGCCAAAATCAACTTCTCATCCTACTCCTAAAGTTCGCGTTATATAGTGCACCAGCATGTCGGACAACCAGCAGGCATTTTTCGATTACGTCGATGCCAATGTTGACAGTTTCATCCAACGACTTACCACCGCCGTATCACTGCAAAGGCTCGTGACTCCCCGTTTCACCAGAATTACTTGTATCTCATGGCACTTTCAGTGTGAGCGGTGACGCTGACCTCCGTCAGAACGTTATAGACATGGGTACTTGGTTGCAACAGCAACTTGTCTCACTCGGTGTGACAAATGCAGAGCTCGTTTCCCTTGGAGATCAGCCAGACACCGACCCCACTCTCCAGCTCCCGCCCCTCGTCATCGGTGGCCTCGACGCTGACAGCACCAAAAAGACTGTGCTCATTTATGGACACTATGATGTCCAGCCGGTAGGTCTTGTTGGATATAATTATGATTGGTATTTACTCGTTGTGGGCATAGGCGGACGCGACAGGTTGGGCAGAGGAGAACCCCGAGTCACCAGATCCATTTGCACTGACCCGTGTTCAGGATACCTCCACAGACACTGACAAGCTCGTAGGTCGCGGTTCCACGGACGATAAAGGTCCTGTCATGGGATGGCTCAACATCCTTGAAGCCCATCAATCACTTGGTTTGCAGCTTCCGGTCAATGTCCGCTTCCTCTTTGAAGGCATGGAAGAGAGCGGGAGTGTCGGACTCGACGAGTGGATTGAATCGGAGGCGGCAAAAGGGGATCAAGGATACTTTGCCGGCGTCGACTGCGTTTGCATCGTGGGTATCACTGGACAGTACCCGCATTGTTCATCGCTCACCTCTGGTTGAACTCTAGACCGACAACTACTGGCTTACTACCTATCGCCCAACGCTTACTTACGCTGTTCGCGGCATCGCCTACTTTAGCATCAATATTACAGGAGCTACAAATGACCTCCACTCCGGGATGTATGGTCGGATGATCCACGAGCCCATGACAGACATGGTCAAGTTGCTTGCGAAATTGGTAGAACCGAGTGGTTTGATCACCATTCCTGGCGTTGAGACATTGGTCGATCCGCCAACAGACGATGAGAAGTGAGTGTGCCTTTATTCTTGATACCGTTCCAGTTAGACTGTCGCTGGTGGGGTCTAGGGCAGAATATGCAAGTATCCACTACACAGTTAGCGATCTCGTGGATGATACGGGTAACCAGGTATGCTACCTTTCTACATCATGACTCAGTCAACCAACCATTTATCAGGTCGAATTATCCGAGGACCCGACTGAACTACTGATGGGACGAATGCGCTATCCCTCGCTTTCTATCCATGGCATCAAGGGCGCATTCGATACCGATGGGACTATGACCGACATACCCCACGAGATAAATGGGCGCTTCAGTCTCCGGTATGCTACTACGAGGCTTTGATGTCAATAGTCGCACTGACCCGCCCTATGATAGTCTTGTGGACCCACAGACACCGGATATCATCGAACCGCTCGTCAGGAACTTCATCAACGACGAATTTACCAAGCTGAATTCCAAGAACACGATGAACGTGAACTTCGAATCTGGGGCACTTCCTTGGGTAGGCGACAAAGACCACTGGAACTTCCAGGCTGCGGATGCCGCTACTCAGGTGAGTCTTTTCATGATCCGCTGAAGGCGACCATTCGGCATTGACTCCCTTTTTTCAGAACGTTCACGGGACAGACCTTGCTCCGGATTATACACGTGAAGGAGGTACAATCCCACTCGCGCTCGAACTTCAAGACCAGCTGAATGTCAACGTGTTGTTGTTGCCGATGGGTAGATCTGACGACGGTGCTCAGTAAGTGGATTATGCTCAGCCACACATACTGTCGAGCATTGATTTTGCCTTAGCTCCCTAAGCGAGAAATTGGACGTGGACAACTATACGCAAGGGGTAAGCGCTACATCAGTCCCGCAGATTTCCCAATACTAACTCCGCTCGGCTGGTAGACAAAGGTGTTCGGATCATACCTATACGAGCTTGCCAATGTTACCGAAGCCACGAAGAAGGCAATCAAGCGCACTCCTCGCCGTCTTGGGCTGGCAGCAAGCTCTGTGTGATGGATCGTAACTCGTGGCCAATATGGGTACCTGAACGCTTGTACCTCATGTATTACCCCAAATGTTTTTTGAACAAGAAAATTTTTGGATATAGAGATGACCGCCAATTGCATGAAGCCGTCATGAATAATCCCGACTTTCTACATATAATTATTTACTTTAGCGCCGCATCAGGACACCGATTGCACTTTGCCGCCACCTGCAAGAAAGAAAGTCGAAAACAGAATATGGGCCGAACGAACTCCTGGCGGGTCAAGGCAGCAGGTAAGAGTGAAGCCCTTAGCTCAAATAAATCTATTATTGCTCAACATCGAGTTTCCGAACATAAATCGCGATCATCCCTGGCTCTCCTCCCCATAGGCATTACTTTTGTGTTTTGGTGTGAAGGACCATGTCTCTGGCGCAGGACCAAGGAACATCTCTGAAATTTTGACCCAATCTTGACTATTTGGACTGGCAAGAAGCGTCTCTGCAGAAGAGTTATAACCATAGTCTATGGTATCAACCGCTACTACCACACAGTAGCAATGGGACATACCGAGTTCATCACGGCCTTGAAATGCTGGCGCACGCTCATTGATGTGTCCAGGGAGTCGCTCGAGCAGACCAATTGGTACGTAGCGGTACTGGAAAGACAGCGCTTCGCAGAGGTACCGACGCGTCTTGTTCACGCCTACCGTATCCGTGCCGAAATGACATAGCCCATACTCTGCGTACTACAGCCAGGTCAGTTGTGAAAAGGGGGGATACACTTGCATACTTTGCGAATGTGTTCGAGGCGTTCCCGGGAGCTAATGTCCCATTCTCGCCGCTCTTTAACCTCGGTGAAAATCCATGGCTTGATAAGTGCCCCACGTCCAATCATGACACCATCTACGCCGGTGCTGTCGACTTTTTCCCAGTAGTCTTGAGAGGAGAAACAGTCGCCTCCGCCGAAAATGGGGACTGCGGTTACTGGAAAACATAATGGATAGACCAGCCATCAAGTGAGGTGCTGGGAGGAACGGGAACTTACATCCTTCGTCTGCTTCGCATGCACGAACGGCTTCTACGCACTCTTTGATGTAGTCCCAGTCTGCCAACTTAGTATAGCGTTGTTGGCGGCTGCGTCCGTGCAGCTGCAAGTCCGCACCACATCAATTCAGGATGGGGGAACGAGATGTCTATACTTGCCGTGACACAGCCGACACCCCATTCGGAACTCAACCGAGGCATAAGCTTGTGTGCGTTGTTGCGGCCATCTTTGACGCCTGTTCTTAGCTTGACCGTGACTGGTATTTCGCCGAGGGCCTTGTTCATTCCGACAACAATCTTTCCTAGTTTTGCGGGCGTGTCAAGCACTACGAACGTAACGCCGTTAGAAGAGGTCATAGTACAAGACTGCAGTAAAACTTACGGGCGGACCCACTGCCCGTTTTAAACACCAGGTCAATAGGACAACCACAGTTTATATCTACAAAGTCGATGCTATTTGCAAATTCTCTACCGAGAACTTCCGCAGTCGGTACCAATGTCGAGGGTTTGTTACCAGCGAGTTGCACACCAAAAATGGTCTCCGAGGGATGTCGGCGGACTAGGGACCATTCCTCGCGAGAAGAGCTGAGGAAAGAGGTAGCAAGGCCCACTGTCGTACGCGCAGTCGATTGAGAAATGAGGTGAGAGGAAGAGCAAGATGTACTTACTCTCCCCGCATGTTATATCGGCACCAAGGTCAACACAAAGTCGCCGGAATGGCTGGGAGAGGTCTCAATAAAGTAAGTAGAAGGAGGGTGTCCCACCCACCAAGTTCCCAACGGTTGTGAGAGGAGCGAGATCTTAACAAAGTTGAGAACGTGTCGCACGGGCAAGCACCACAAGAGTATCTCACATGTTTTTCCAGACCAATGAAGTCTCTTTTTCTCAGAAAATCGCATAGGCACGTCACGGTTGCCGTCCTGGTCCGAGGTATCGCTAGTCCGCTTCGCTACAGTCTCATCGATCTTGCAAGGGTGTGGAGGCTGTTCTCGCGGAGTTGTTCTATCCTCTAGGCCATCCGGTTGTTTTCCGGTTTCGATTTCACGCAGGTACGCGTCTGAGACAGGTCTCGGGTACTATTTTGCAACTCGCCAAAACTGAAAAGTAATAACAGGGAAAAGACGTACCTTGTTTTGTCGAAGCAATCTTAGAGTTTCTGCGCTTACCTGATTAAGTTCTGCATTGGTGAGAGCGACTCTGGATTTTTTTTCTTCATCAACGATCAGTCTAGTGTCTCCCCTCTCGTCCACACGTGCATGAGCGCCAAGGAATCGGCACTTGAGTCCGAGACGACATTCACCTGCTTCTTCAAAACCTGGACAAGTGGTACCGAGATCGAGAGAGGATTGACTTGGGGCTTCGTTAGAAGGGTCCGTCATAACAAAAGGCGGGGTGTCTGTGATGGAAGTTGCTGATGGAAGCTTGATGTCTCTTGGTTTTGCAGCGAGGTACGCAGGGATGTCATGGGTAAATCGGCACCTGGGCGCACGTCAATGGTGCGGATGAACCACAAAGGAGGTAAGCTGACTCGGAACCGTGCTCGCATATCGTCCCATTGGCTACTCGCCAGCAAAGTTCAAGTTCGTCTCGTACTTTTGTGAAACGCCGGCCCTTGTTGGCACCTCTATGGGCTTTCTTCTCCCGTTTGGTCAGCTTTTTTCGGCCACCTTGATTTGAATCACTGTCTGCTATGGGAAGTGCCTGCGAACGAGATGTGGATCCTTCTGCGGCGTCATCGTCCACCGCTGGGCGAGACACATGGTTCAGTAGAAATCTACACACAATTTCGGACAAGATCATGAATATTATGGCGCTGAACATACTCGGTTTTGACCGGAGCAGTCCCTGGACTGGTCATTGTTATCGCTTGAAGTTTATTTGTGTGGCTGCGCAGATCAGTCGACGTCGTGTCCGACGGCGAGCAAAGATGCGATGGACAAGTTCGCAGCACTTGAACCCACTAAATTATACTTGAACCAGTCAACTTCAAAGCGATCCTCTGCTGGATATTTCAACGCAAGACCGCTCGTGCCGACCCCAGCTCATGCAACGAAACCGCTCTCGCAGCCCATCGGCAAGCTGCCAACCAACTTGCATCTGCTCGTATTGGCACACCTCCCGATCCCAGACATTGCAAGATACGCCAGAGCGAACAGGGCGACAAGCAGGGTTGCAAGAGACGAGCTTGTCTGGGAACGTCGCTGGCTCGACCTCGCTGTGCAGAGGCTTGACCTTAGCACCATCCTCGACGAGCTTGAAGCCAGGGCGAAAGCCGAGAAGGACAAGCAAACCGCCGCCCGCGGTCCAGCAACACTTGCAGTTTCCTCCCTCGACGACGACGACTTTGGTGACTTTGCGTCTGCCTCTCCACGCACCCTCCTGGATTTCTCAGGTCTAACCTCGGTGACCAACGTGGAAGCGTATGTCCCTGGAAAGCCGACCCCGACATTCCGCGCCAAGTATATACGCGCACACACGCTGCTACTCCCGCTTTTACCTGGACCGAACGCTCCTCCGCATGCCATCCTCGCATCCATCGCATCGTGCTTGTCATTGCGCTCAGATTCCCCTGCGGCCATCCCATTGACACAAGCTCGTATTCTGCATCTCCTTTCCCGGTTTCTGTCCCCTGCCATCAAACCTGTATCCACTTGGGATCTCCGTCTCGCTTCTCTCAAGGCTTCCTTAGACAGATTCGACGCTAGTTTGCTGACCGCGTTCGATGATGCGGATACACAGGGCGACGAAGCACGCATGAAAGAGGCGGCATCTGCAAGCTGGGAAGTATCGATCTGCATGAACGAGATTGGCCGAAAGGTCAGCAAGTTTGGCGGAACGGAAGGTGATTGGGAAATGGGTAGACTCTGGGCGGAGAAGAGAGAGGTTTTTTACGAGCAAGGCAAGTGGGACCCATCTGCCAACTTCACGTACGTAGGTCTCGGAGCTCCTTTGGCTATCTACTCACTGTCTGTTGTTCAGGAAGGACGCTCGTCTCGATTTTACCGCCATGGACGAGTTCATGTACCGTGTTCTTGCTGCTGTCGAAGAAGATGGTGCAAGAGCCTTTAGAGTATTCCCATCCGAGTCGGGTGTATTGCTAGCATTCGCAGAGAGAGTTGCCAACGACGTGGTAAGTTTCCCGTACGCGTCCTTTCGTTCACGATTGGATCCGCTGACATGTTCCACTCTCTTGGCGTTTGACAATTACATTGTCCATGAATACTTGTTCATATCTTACCCGGTTTGAAAGTTGTCAGAGTATATTTCCTCCTTGCTTGCGCGTGCGCGCACTATCAGCATCCCCCTTTTCCTGTCAGCAACTGCGGCATGCTTTAGGGAGGTGTTTCGAGTTGTCGATGGCATCCTCTTAATCTCGGGAAGCTCTCGCAACAACGGAGACAAGAGTGAACCAATTGCGGCGAAGGTAGAGCAAGCCGAGGATGTCATGTGCGTATTTAGCCTATTTGCTATGGAAGAACCTGTCCTCATACGACGTGCAGCTACAAAATGTTTGAACCCAATATGGATGACTACCTCGACGACGAGATGGAAGAGCTCAAACGCGCATTTGACGTCATTTGCAAAGAGTGGGAACGCACTGTCTCGTTTTCGGCATCCTCAGCGGTATGCAACCACACCTATCCTTGTTCCATTCATCATTTCTGATTGCTCCCTCTACTTTCTGCGCCGCACGATAGATGGTGCCCAACGGGCATGCCCGATCACAGCCCGAGGTACAGGCGGCCCACGGCCAGACACGCTTTCTCAATGCTCAAAACCCCGCATTGGTAAAGCGTAACGTGCTAGCGTCCTTCACGGACGTGCTTTTGTTGCCAGTGACTATCGTTCCTCGCGCTGTTGGTGCCGGCGTGGGTGCAGTGGGTGCTATTGGCACGGGTGTCGGCGCTGCGATTGGGACTGGCGTCGGAGCAGTGGGGACAGGTGTCGTGCAAGGAATCTCCATGCTGAATCCACAACGGTGGATGGGTAATGGGGTCAGCACTGGTGCTTCAGGCGAGGATATGGATGAGGAACCAGGCGATGGTTATCAGAGTTTTGGGAAAGACGGGGCGTTGTTTGAAGTTGGTGAGGATGATGACCTCGAGGCGGAAGTAGAGGGACAAGAAGCCGGGAAGGAGAATGAAGCAAGCGGTGTTGGGGCTGGTATTGACATGCAAGACGAGGCTGGTTGGGGTGAGGTCGCAGAGCATCGGAAAAGCGACAGCAACGCGGGGACTTTCGATGCGGCGAGCACAAAGACCGTGATGTCACTCGTACGGTCAACATCTACCCCAGCAAGTGCTTCGAAGTCTACAAAAGATCTACCGGGCTCTACGAGGACATCGCACGTTTCCATGATACCGTCTGGACGTCACTCGCAAGCCTCTGCACGCACGACCCTGGAGAACCTCGACCTGTTATTATCCTTTGACGTCTCGTTGCAGCTCATACACGCTACCCGAGATGCGATCAAGCGTCTTGACACCTTCGCCGCCTATCCCGGCATAACTGGCACGCGTGTGCGTGAGACACTCGACGATGCGTTTTGTGAAATGTTGGGGACGCTAGGTGCGAGACACATTGCATGGGGATTTGGAATGTGAGCCCAGAATCTTGTGTTTTATCCCCATCGCCATTCGTATGGACTAAATCGTGACGCCATTACTAGAGCGACCGAGCGCATGTCGTCTTACAAACCCGCAGAGCACGAAGGAACTACGAGCGTCGCACCGCTTTTGCAATTTTTTGAACTCGTTCACATTGGGGATACGATCCAAAGCATGGTACACGTCTTCTTTGACAAGGAAATGGTGCGTGGTCTTTCAATTGGCCACCTCGTTTCCTCTCTCAGTATGATTGTGCTGTAGGCTCCACATATTGACAAGACCGACTTCTTGAACGCAGTCGTGAGGGAGAAGAAGCGGTTCGAGAATACGCTCGATGACTGTGTCGCCTCGGGGCTGAACGCAGGAACGCAGGTGCTTATGAACCAAGTTCGTCCATAAAATGATTCGTGCTAGAGCATTGACGTGTGGCCGACTTATTGCCCATTGTAGGTAGATCATATCATTCAGTCATTGACCCCACCAAGAGCATATTACCCACCCGAAGATGCCCCGCTAGATCTCGGTCCGACAGAAGCCTGTCGTGATGCAATCCGGTGCCTCGAGGTGCACTGCAAACTGCTCAAGGGGAGTACGAGCAGGGAAGTCCTCGAAGTGTTCTACCAGGAAGTTGGGATACGGTTATTGGCGTACGTTTCCTTTACCTTTTCTGTGCATCTTTTGACATCGTGTTGTGTAGGATACTTCAAAAACATATCAAGCGCCAAATTATCTCCCTCGTTGGCGGTTTTCAAGTGATTGCAGATCTAAACGCATACCACGCGTTCATTGCGTCGCTCAAGGCACCCAATATTACTGCGGATTTCGATCACCTCAAAATGCTTGGGCACGTCTTTGTCGTCGAAGATGCAAAGGATCTTGCACAGATCGTGCGTGATGTAACACGGTACGGTGGTGCGTATCGACCAGAGGTACGCTTTTCGGTTGGATTTGCGTGTATCCACGGTGCTGATGCTCACTGCCCATCTCTCTGTGTTCTTCACCCGCGTGCTGTGATCATCTCAGGACGTCTATGAGTTCATCCAACGTCGGTCCGACTGGAAGAAGATTGAAAAGACAGTTGACAAGACCATGTATAATCTGAGTTTCAAGGAGGATTGTACTGTTTGTTGAATATCAAGGGAGTTCGCGTAAATGATGCAAGTACTGGCGAGTTTGTTTTGCCCGTTCTGCTTAGACACAGTGACGCTATTGATAGATAATGATCCCAGCTCTGGGCGTGACTTGAAATCTAACAAATCAATAATAGTAGAGGTGTTGACACGAAGAACTTGTTAGGGCAGAGGCGGAAGTTTCCCCATGCCCACTTACTACTAATA